>JAPYZO010000457.1:0-26288 GCA_030522905.1 Torymus flavipes | reverse complement strand
TACTATCAAACTGGGGGTTTTCGGACCTTCTGAACAAGAATATAACAGTTCCGAGCTCGAATTCCAACATGAGAAAAAGGATTTTTTTCGAAACGGTCATATTTTACATACTGCAAATCTTCGTAAATATCATGATAATACCATCAAACTGGGGGTTTTCGATTTGTTTCTCACCTTGCAAATATAAGAACAAGAATTTATTTAAAAATATTTTATATTTGTTCTATATGTAATTCTTATAGTTAGAGAGATGGCATATATCTAACTTTCACTATGACGGTGTAAGTTTTAAGGTCTTTCATAATTATACATTTCGATTATCGTAAAATGAATCTAATCGACTATTTTCGGGCAGAAGATTATGGTAGACAACTAAGGTAGACAAGAAATATTTACACTAATAAATTCTACATGAAGTTTTACAGAGAAAATATGAAAGCAGACAACTAAAAGACCAGATGTGGATGTTAGAGATGACGAGGCTCAAAACGGTGGCTGGATAACATTATTTTAATTTTGAATACTTAATTAGTTTTAAGATAAATAAGGTCAAACTCAATTATCGTTGCCCTCTTTTAATGTTATTATCTCCATGATGACACCCATATTAGGGTTCTTATTGTTGTAGTGACCTAGTTTGATTTTTAATGTTTGAAATAATATATAATTAATTTTTCTTGCATAAATATGTAGAAATGTTAATCAATAAAAAAATTAATGTTTTTCATTATAAGCTATATTGTTCTGTGATCGTTACTTATATCACTGTCATTTATTCAGGAAGTTTGATAAAAAGGCTTTCTTATCGTATAAAAGTAATAACGTATACTCCTAATTTTTTTTTAATTGGGAGATTCCAAGGTTTTTATAGTGTTAAATAGGGCAGTATCAAACTCTGCAGCTTCCAATTTGGACGCTACACGGAAAACAGTCGATTTTAGCACGTCTAACTTCTTTAAACTAAGGCTCTATTATATAAACAAAGCTAACAGTTGTCCTCAAGACATTTAAAAGCATAAGGTGAGTATACTTCCTGCACATACAAACGAGTTTTCTATTTTTCAAATTATAATATTATCCTTTTATTTCGACATTTCTCCCAGCATTCACGATGTTAACGACAACTACACTCTTATTATTCTTAATAACAGTCTTCGCCCAACCACGCGAATCCGAAGGTCTAACAACAACAGTCCAAAGCCACTTACAACCCAAATACACGAAATGGCTGGATTATCAATCCGGAGGCGAGGACATCGTGTATGCGATGTGCAATCATACCATGCACAAGCCAATCAACACCCACTGCGTCGTTTCTCTGGAGTCTACCTCATTTCGACAGCTCTGGACATGTAACGTGACGCTGAAGTACAAGCACAAGACCGGAAGAATGTATCTGCCCGTGCGCGTGTTGCAGTTCGGCCGTAACAAGGCTCTGCTCATCTGGTCGACGGGCAATGATTATTTTAATTCCGAGAGATTGAAAATGAACTTTGTCATCGTTCATTTTATGAGCTGTCAAACCAGCGAGGTTTTTACTCTTCGCATGAATTTTATCGCCCGGCGGGCACTCGAACTCCCGGTATGGACCTACGGGGATGATACGTTCGACATCGTGTATCGCGACGAGGACTGCGGCGCTCAAGGTACATGTAAGGTGACCGTCAACGCAGATGGTAAACAAGTTGCAGACCCGATTCCTTGGTTCACTTTTTCGCACGATGATGACTTTTTTGAGTTAGGAAGTTTTCCGCTGACACCGCAGACAAGCTCAAAAGGGTACCTACTCCTTAACAATAACCTTACGGATATGGAGGCGATCCTTCTCACGCAGGATGGTAAGTACAGTTAACATTTAGAATAAACACTCGTATACCGTCCAAATAGTATACCATTTAAAAAATGCAGATATTCTAGAAATTTTTTTTTAAATTTAATTTTTTAATTATCCGAATTTTATGAGAATACGACATAATTTATTGATACCATACAAATAACCCAATAAGGTCCGAATATTTGTAATAACATCAATCGTCACATACATTTTTCCTTCCGTTTTATATGCCTTTAATTCAAATGTATATTTTGACTGTGCGTCTTATGAGAGTGGTTTACAAATACCATATATTTTATAGGTAGATAAAAAAATTTTCAGTGTGTGAATTTCGGTTCGTCAGAATTACACTCACCCATACTATTATACCTATATGCGAAAAATTTATAAATCATAATAAAACGCATGAAAACATATAAAACCGTACTAATCCGTACATAATCGTACGAAAACGTAAAAAATTGGTATTTATCTTTAAAACTTACGAAAATATACGTTTTTATACGGTTTCTTACATTTTCTTATGATTTATTATGTTTTCTTGTGTTTTTTTACGTTTAAGTTTTTACAAATTGAAGGAAATATATAAATCGTATAAAAACGTATCAAACCGTACAAAAATGTAAAAAGCCGTACAAAACCGTAAGAAATGTATTTGTTCGAATTGGAACGGTTTTCTACAGTTTTGTACGGTTTGTTACGATTTCCTACGTTTGTTTTTTTTTCTTCATACGAGAACAAATAAATATATCTTATCTTACATAATATTATGGTGATTCGATTCCAATTTCTCCGGTTCTTCGGCCTTATTTCCATACTTTTTTGTATGGAGCACTTTGAAGTAAAAGATGAATTTTGAGTTGAATTTTTCCTGCGCAGGTCTGAAGTACAAAACGTTCGCCTCTTACCATCACTCTCCAGCAAACCTTGGACTGATTCACTCAACAGCTCACCACACGATCGGCATTTGCTACGGCATGCCCTGGTTATGGCATTGCGAGCAGTACACGCTATCTGGCCGGCAGAAACTAAAAGTTGACGTGAGATTCTCGTATGAGGGCGATCTAATCCACCGTACAATCTTGTACAATCTTCCCAGCGGTGGATTTCTCTTGCTGGGATTCCCACACGCTGGTCATTCGCGGGCTTGCTTGATGAAAGTAGATGGCAATGGTCAGGTGATAGGGTCGCTGAAAATTATGGGGTCTCAGTGCCTTATACCAGAAGTGGTGGCCAATAAGTTCTTCGAGGACGAGTCGAGGAAACAATGTCTGACTTTGGCGTGCCAGGATCAAACTCGGTTCTTCACGAGGGACCGTCTGGATTTTGATACAACGTGCTTTACGGATGAGGATTTTCAAAAGTAATGTTGGTAAGTATCAATAGGAGGTTGGTTTACAGGAATGAAAATACCATGTGATACGTTGTGTCGACGTAGTTGGAATTTTGGTGCAGTTCTTTTCAAGACTCGCTTTGTTACAAGAACTAAGAAACAAATAATTGTGAAAAGAAACAATTCTCATTTCAATTCTCATTTAAATTAAAGTGTACTTAATGCCTATAATGTTAATAATTATATTTTCAGAAATTTATAAACACTATCAGATTATCTTAGCGATGAAGTACTATATTATCAAAATTAATAAAAATTGTAATAATATGACATTTATTAAATATATCTTAGAATTAATTAAAATATGTAATTTTTTTTTTCTTACCGGTTATATTTTATAATTATGAAAATTATCAAATAATTGCCTAATTACTTGCTTTTATTTTATTCAACAGATATTTATAATTAACTTTTTTAGCGATTGAGGATCCTACAGTAAAGAAAATTATTTCAGAAGTTGAATTTTCAAAAAGGTATAAATTAATTAGAAAATATATTAAAGGAATTATATTTATATCATATTTTTGAAAATCTTATTTTTTTCCTTCCGATTTTATAGTTGCGCCACATATATGTTTTTTAATTTCCTGGGTATATTGTAGAAATATATTTCACTTTGCTTGTATAAACTATTCTCGAATCTATTAACAGCCAATCCAGATCAGAAACATTCATAAAAAATTATAATTTATCAATTATATAAAAATAAATAATTTATAAAAATTATAATTTATTGAACATGTCGATAAATTTTTTCAGAATGACCGTAATAATTTAATTCGAATTAAATTTAATGCAAAAAATAGAGGTATTACATTTTATTCATGCACCATAAGTATACAATATTTATCTTAGTCCCAAAAAAAAAAATGGGACGTGCATAAGATGATATATTATTTTTCAAATTATTTAATACTGTATAGCATCCACGATAAAACGTCTGTAATAATTGACAGCCACGTGCAAGTTCACAGTGTACTGTGGTGGAGGAGCATCTGATGGACATGAAGAGTCACTAACATACTAATACATGTCACACAGTAATATTTAGAAAAATATTAAGAGGAAATTTTGCATATCTCGTTTTGTCCTCATCTTCTTCACAAAATATACAAAAAAATATGCACTACTAAATGAGGATATACTCATGACACATGTAATAATATTTGAAGGTATATGAAACGTAAGAAACGTAATTAGCAGCCTAAAAATGAAAAAACACGAATTTTAAAAGAAAATTCGACTATTCAATTGAAAAGAACCTGACATCTCACCTGAGAATATCATATCAAAATTATATCTTTTTCAAAATACTTAAAAATCTTACCTTTGAACCATTTGAAGAATATAAACAGAGTTTTAATAAGATTAAAGTTATGTATATAATTAATGAAATCTACGTAATTTATTTGAGACATTGTCAAAATACATTTCTCAAGTCAATTGTATTATAAATAATATAAAACTAAGTAGGTCGTTCAAAATATATGTTAAGCCCAGTTAATAATTGTTTCTTGAAATAATGTATTTTTGTTTACACTTCCATATGGAGAGAAAATATTTTTTATAAAGAATATGTTATGATTAAAGTCATATACCTATAAATGCAGAATAGAAGTATTTTTCTTGTATTATAATTCAAATAAATCATCAAAATGTAGTAATAAAATAAAATAAAATTATCCGTCAAATAAAACCGAACAATGACGCATCGCTTAGCCATTACATTTGTTTTCAATATTTTGTCTAGCTCTTCTTGGAAGCAAACCTAAAAAAACTAACACGTACAACTCAATTAACACGAAAATTAATAATACAGGAAAAAAATTAAAATTCTAACGCGTCACACTCAAGCGCTATTCTAATTGAATACTTACGCTTTGTTGTATGTTATCTCGGTTCTGCCTCTGTATGAAAGAGGCATTGCCCGACCCGAAGGTTGTGTCGCGGTTCGTGGCTCATTCAAAATTTGCGGACGACTCAGTTTGACTGTTTGTATTTTCGTTACGCGTAACGCGAGTTTCCGAAATTTAAAATCCGCAAAAGAGAACAGAAGTTTTCCTGTTTGCGCGCACGAAGGACGTAAAGGATTTACTTATTTTATTAGGACGGTGTCGAGGATGATGTATTTTTGAAATTTATCCGTGACGCTTGACGGTTTGGTCGAGGTTTGGTTGCTAATTTGATGCGTTAAAAACTTATCTTAAAATAGAAGCTTTTTTTAGTTTGCAATCTATAACTGTATCACCTTATCGGGTTCTTTCTAGTTATTCGGTATGGAAACTCATGGGTTAAAATTAAATTGAAATATCGATAATAATTTTTAAATTTTAATCTTATGAAAAATTATTATGGATAAACGGTCCAAATATTTCTGATGCATTAATTTAATTTACCTGTACTCTTATCTTAAAACTGATAAATGGGTAACTCTTCGTTTTAAAGACGAAATAAAAATATTTATCTCTTATTCCACAGCAGAACCATGGAATAACCAACGTAAACAGGCAACCAAAATAATCACGCGTCCACGCACCGGTGACCGCCGGACTATAGTTTAACATATATGCGAGGATACGCGTGGGGTTTCCCACTTGTCGCACTCGTGCCGCGCGAGTATATATATGAAGGCCGGGCCTCGTCAGAGCGAGTCGCACTTTCGTAAGAGCAGCGGTCCAGTGAAGAAGTGTTTTGGTCGTGTGATAGAGGAATACTTACAGTTTTACAGAGTTTAAGTGTGTTAAGGTAGGTGTATTATAAGAGTGCTAATTAAAATCTTGGCAGTGGCTAATAAGTGCGATTATGAGTAATCTTTTGTGCGCTTTTCTACATTACATGTCGAATATTTTTAATTTTTGTATATTTTTCTATTTATTTATTGGATATCTGCTAGTTTGGATAAAATAAACTTAATTTTCTAGCGAAAATATTTTTGTTCAAAAATATTTAAAACTGTTAGTAAGAGTTAGAAACTGTTAAAAGGTCGACGTAAATAATATTTTTAATTAACTGTTAAAAGGTGTTATAAAATGTAGGATTCTGGACGTTATTAATTATTTCTGACAGTTTCTAAGAGTTTGTAATAGTTGATAATTTAATCTTTAAAAAATGATAAATTTGTTTGGTTCGTGGGAGGAATAGGTAATTGCTAGGTTACGCAAACAAAAATTTCATAATATTTTTCATCATCGACTTTCGTCCTTATGTATTACTCGTACGTTTGAAGTGAGTTTCCCTAACTATATAACTTCTAAATCTTCTTTTAAGTAATGAAAAATATTTGATTTCAGAATCAAACCAATAACGTAGAACAGTCCACTTACAAAAATGTGGGTACTTGGGAAGGTACTAGTCACCATCACTGTTCTGCATACGTGCGCACATGCCGTGGACATTCGCACCTTTACGAAGGATTGGTCTACGTCACGTCAAAATTCATCATTCAAGACTGCCGAAGATGTTTCACGTTCCGATAACAAGTTTGTGTACGCCATCTGCGATAACGCACAATTGCCTGCTGAATTAGAGTGTGACGTAAAGATCGAAACGATAACCGAGTCTTCACCGTCAGATGACGCGAAAGTCTGCCACTTGAAAGTGACTGCAAAGGACGATCACGAATTGAACGAAGTGACCGAAGGTATTATATGGTTAGAACTTCTTGGTAACGATAAGGTAGTTATAATGGGATTGGAAAATGACCGTAAAAATGACGAGATCGATTATTTGAGGATTAACGTTCTGGACATGAATAAGTGTTCGGACAAGCAGTTGATGTTCTCCTACGGCCAGGATGATGACATTACCAGAACTCAAGTAATAGTCTACGGTAAGACTTTTGACGTCGTCACGACGGGTAAGGAATCATGTAACGGCGGTGAATCCTGTCGACTAACGTTCGATGAAGAAGGCAAACAAATTTCCGGTCCAATTCCGTTCCCTGTTAATAACACAAATTTGGACATACATCCTGTAGAGGAATCATCACCAAAACAGGGCTTCTACATCACAGGCTTTACAGTCGATCCAGACAGGCTATTCGCGACGCACTTAGGTATCGATGATAAAAAGACCCGTTTAATGAAGGTTGAACACTTGCATCCCTTAACCACGCGTACAGTTAGTTCCAACAAACACAACAGTTACGGTATCTGCTGGGCAAAGGCGTTTGGCGATAAGGAGGTGCATTGCACACAATTCGCAAAAGGTGTCGATGGCGCTCGGCTCAACGAGACTGTAATGTTTGAGCAGGAGACAGTGCCCATGGGAGTTTACAATCTTCCCGACGGTCTGTTACTCGTAACTATGAAGAGCGAACGCTCCAAATGCGACAACTTCGAGGTGACTAAGATCCTGTCAAATGGACATAAGGGTTTGGTGAAAGTCGATGGACTTAATCTAGATTGTGGCATTGGAGAACTGACCGTTACGGCTGGAATAAGGGATGCTGGAAACGAATATTGCTTCAACTTTGTTAGCGAGGAAGCAGTGAATGATGGCGAGAAATTTGTCAAGAGGAGCATGCAGTATAGAAGCAAATGTATTACGAAGCGTGATATAAATGCATTGTAAATATGACATATGGTACGACGCAACCACATCGCGAAATCTAATCTGTGCTCCCACTTATTTCTGTGATGTGTTATCTTATATTTTTTATTTAATTTATATGTATCTAGGATAATAAGAATCAATAAACATTTTATTTCTTAATGAATTTCTAATGATTAGTTGTTTTTTTTTCATTCTTTTGGATAAATTAATATTTTATTTTTACTAATGTAATCCTTAACCTGTGTCTTAAAAGAAATAATTTCAAGTTTTTTTCCTCTTGTTATTAAGAGAAAACATTAAGTATGAGGTAGAAACTATAGACACGTGTAAAGAGACTCCGAAAAACCAACTTAGAAAAAATTAGATAAAATTATATTAATATTCATTCATTTTATATTATTCCTACATAAATATAGAAATTGTACAAAAAAGTTATGTAATTTTTATGAAAATGTTTGACGACTTTTTACCTAGAGAAAACTACTCGCTGTGACTATGAAGGAAAATTTTCAACCATTTTACTTTTGACTGGATTTTGTGAAGAATCAATACCTTCGAAACGAAAATTAATCTAAAGCTTCCTATAATAATTTTTTTTGTTTATTTTCGTAACCTTACTCTATTTATAAAGCTATAATCAAAGAAAGAACAATTATTCTTATCAAAATACTTTCTGTTGGAAATTAACTAACTTGGATATCGGTATATGCAAAATGTTGATACATTAAAATATATTAAAATGTTTATCTAAAATGATGTTTCATCAGTCTCTCCTCATGAATGGCCGGAGTTCATGTACAACTCTAGGGGAATTATAAAAATTCCATAACTTTTCCTAATCTAGTTCTCTTTGCGTGTACACCACGACAATACTTCATTTTCTTTTCTCGATAGTACAAAACGAAATTTATTGACCGAACGAAGTAGTATGGAATAACCAACACACACAGATTTGAAATAATCTCAGTTTTTTGCTCGAGTATACATACATGCCGATTATCGCTGGAGTATCTTTATATACACGCGCACGTATGAGAAAATACACTTACCCTTGGCCAGACTGCGCGTGCACCGCTGGAATACTATCTAAACGCCAGGCGGTATCTCAGTGATGCGCACTTTTGTAAGAATAGCGGTCCAGCGTAGAAGTGTTCTGCTTTTGTGATAAGACAGTTATTTAGTTTTGATACTTTTTGTAGCTGTGTTATTGAAGTATTTACAAAAATGTACGAGCGATGAAAATAGTGTGGTAATTTTTTGATCATTATCTATAGATATTGTCGGTTCTATTCTCCTACACATACATACGTACGTTATTTGAACTATCATTTAGCTCATTTAATATTCAAAAACAATTTTTATTAATAAAATATTATTCTTCAAATATTGTTTTTTTAGTATCAAATCAGCAACCAATAGCAATCATACTAACTCCATAAAAAAATGTGGTCATTTGGAATCTCACTGGTAGCCACTGCCATTCTTTGTGTCTGTGTCCAAGCTGTAGATGTTCGTACTTTTACGAGAGACTGGATTACTGGTCCTTCTGAGATTTTAATGTTCAGGTCTACTGAAGATATTAAACGAAGCGATAACAAATTCGCTTATGCCAGCTGTGTTCCAACAGGTTCCCCCGAGCAACTCGACTGTGATGTAAAGGTCGAGACATTATTCGAATCCTCATCATCAGCTCAAGCAAAAGTCTGCCATTTGAAACTCAGTGCAAAAGCCAATGGTGTTTTACATCCAGATTACAGTGGTATCATGTGGTTCGATCTTTTTGGCAATGACAAGGTTTTGATTTCGGTGATGGAACTTTATCGTGAGGATTTTGTCAACGGGAACTTAACAGTCAACGTTGTGGATATGAACAAGTGTTCAAATGTACAGATCGTGTTTCCTCATTTTAATGATGAAAACACGGATCGACATCAGGTGATACCGTATGACGACACCTTTGACGTTATAACGGTCGATAAGGAGTCGTGTGACGGTGGTGACGCCTGTCGATTGACATTCAATCAGGAAGGCAAACGAATTGCCGGCCCGGCTCCGTTCCCCTTGAACACAAGAAAGATGTGGGCACACCCTGTACGAGAATCATCAGCAGACCAAGGTTTGTACGTCATGGGTTACACCTTCCGTCCTCACAAGTTGTTGCTGATGCGACTTGACCTTAACGGAACTACCATAGATCTAATGGAAGTTGAAAACTTGGAACCCTTCGTTGCGCTTGCAGCCTTCTCTAGTAATAACGACTGTTATGGTGTATGCTGGGTGGAACATTTTGAAGGTAGTAACGAAGTGCCTTGTGTTCAATTTGGCGCACGTAATACCAAGGCTTTGATCAACGTAACACTGTCTTTTGACAAGAAAGTAGTGCCAGTTGCAGTGCACAACTCACTCGATGGTTTGCTTGTCGTAACTATGAAGAACAGTGATTCCAAGTGCGATAGCTTCGAGGTGACAAGAATTCTGGCAAACGGACATAAGGGGTCGTTGAAAGTCGATGGACTTGATGTAAAGTGTAGTCAGACTGGAGTACGTTTTGTGGTCGGAGAACATTTTGCGGTCGGAGTGATGGATGCTGGAAAGGAATTTTGCTTTAACTTTGTGAACAGTGAATCCATATACGAGGACGATGAGTTTGTCAATAGCTATATGAAGTATAGAAGAAAGTGCATCTCAAAACGCGACATAAACGCGATATAAACGAGATACAAGATGGAACGCAACTAATTTTGAAATGGATTTTAGTTGTGATATGTTACTTTGTATTATTTATTTAATAGATAAAAATACGAATAAATAAACATCTTATTTTTTAATGAATCTTTAACGTTCAGTTTATATTTTTGATTTACCTCCATATTAAGCGCAGTGCCGAAATACTGCAGTTAATATTATTTTTTTTTTTTTATAAATAATTAAAAAAAAATCTCAAAAGCATGGGTGAAAAGATGTTCGTAAATGGATGTAAATGTTATTATTCCGTAAATGATCAAACTTGTCTCTAAAGGTTACGTGATCTTGATATATCTTACAGAGGTGATGTTAGCATTCTCTTAAAATATTAAGTTTTATTAAGAGAAAATAATGTTCGTGGTATAAACTTTGTGATAGTGAAAAATGGGTTTAAGACGTACCGGCTCTCCCCGGTTTCTCCTACAGCAGACGGTTTCTTTATTTTTCCTCAGTGTTATCCAGCGTTAACATCAACAAACATAGACAATAATGATAAAAATTTTTACATCTATTAGCTCATAATAGCAGAGAGAGATTAAAGATATTTACGGAAATTCTGAATTTATAATCTCTCACATTAAACAGTGTTCTTATTTGTACATAAAGGCCGGTCATAGCTTGACTAGCATACACTAGCAATTTAAGAGAAGATAGAAAGAAGAGTTGAGATTATGTGACAAGGATGTGACAAAATCTGTATCTTGCGATATATCTACCATTAATGCCTGTTTTTTTTTCTCTGAAGGCAGTGAAGTTTCTTTATAATTTTTAAACAAAACAGCAAATTATTATTCTCAGCTTTTATCAATGAAAATTGAATAAAATTACTTAAAACACCTGTTATTAATTTTTTTAGACATAAATGTAGATTATAATCTTCTCCCGCAAAACTGTTTGAACATATATGTAAACACTTCATGAAATTTTCTGAGTTATTTTATGATTTTTAAAAATTATTTTATAACGGGGTTTCGAATAAAATATGCATTTTTCCGAGTTTTTTCACTCTCATTCTCGCGAAATCATGCATCTTGACATTTTCATACTATTCTATTTTTTGTGTTCGACGGAAAACTTTAAATTGATCCTCGCGTAGAAAAAAACATTTTCGGTTTCTTTAGAATTTCGAAATTATAGTCTAGATTCAATTTTTTTAAAAGGTTTACAGTATAAATCTAAACGCTTATGATTTCTTTTGTCTTTGTTACCGATGGATCGAGTTAAATGCTCAAGAAGCAATAGAAGTACAGAAACTTTATTGATGGAAAACTGATGAACGAATAAATATCTACACAGTTAGAAGTTCAAAGCATGGATGGAAAACAGATATAGTTACAATGTTTTCACATATACCAAGCTGACTAACACTTTTTATTTCATTTTAAAATTACTAAAGCAAACTTTTTGCTCGAGTTTTCTTGAGTTAAAATTCATTAATTCTTCTTTTATTTGAATCAAAGTAAAATTATTAAATACATTTACTAGGAATCAAATTGTAAAAATTATTATGGCTAATAAGAAAGGATGTGTTAATGCGCACTACATGAAAATCATTTTAAAATAGGTTTTCCCATTTTTTATTGAATATTATAAGGAAACTTTAATAAAGAAACAGCTTCCTAAATTTTTTGACATGTTTTTAGTTTTTTGTCAATACGCAAAAGTATGTTATTGGAATAGAATATACACGCTTAATGTATTGTTCCTATTTTGTGTAATCGTATTGACTGAAATATTTCAGTTAATACAAAATAAATTATCTTTACATTTCTTATCAATCAGTCACGTATTATAGAATGAACATCATTATTTGTATTTCATCTAATAAATACAAATTTTCAATCGACCTCGAATTGACAGAAACATTGAATATTACACGTTACAAATAAAATAGATTTTTTTTCCGCATTACAATTTTCCATATTCATTTACTTTTTAAAAATTTACTATTTAGTGCTTTTATTATTGCTTCCTTCTAGAGGAAGTTTTAAGATAGTAAAAAAAAAGTAAAAGAAAATGTGTGATAGATAACAAATAGATGATCCCAAAGGACATATAGATATACAGGACTTATGTTAAATTAACATATAAACAGTAACGTTATTTTATATTATTATCAATATACATTTGATAATATAATTTTATAAGAATTAAACGTGCAGATAAGCTATAATAGAACACTAACATCGAGTGTGTTTGACAATCACAGAAGTAAATTTATTTCTGATTTATGTTTTACATTAGTCGTATACAGTATTATTGAATATATTGTACTGGTATGTAAATAACATCAATGAAAAATAAGACACAATTTAGAATCTCATGTCACATAGGAAACATGAATGTTAAACGCTTGGCATTGATTAATTTTTTTACATGTGTTTTGACCTATCGTATTCGATAAGTTTCAGTGCCAAGAACCCTCCAGAATTCACACCACCTCTGTGGAATATTCCAGCACCAGATATAGGTCGAGCGGTCTCAATCGGTTGTAAATCTATAAATGGAATAGTAGTTTGTCCCAAATCCTTTTCCATATCTGTTATTCTGAAAGACACAGATGTCCCGGATTTCGACACATCATTGGTTCCCTTAACGAAAATTGGATGAGTCGGTTGTTGGAATGGGATTTGCTTCCTATAAATGAAGAAAACGCGAAAATCTTAGTATCGGAGATCAATATAGATTCTTTTTGGCAATATGAAAGTAGCCATACCTTTTTCCTGGCCCAGCTCTATTAGAGTACCACTCAGAACTACTTTTCAATTCCCCTGTAGCGTAGTCGAAAACGGTTCTTTGTATTTCTAATCTAAGATCATCGCCTACCGGTCGGAACCTTAATCCAGTAACAACTTCGTCTTGATCAAGTGATTCAGATTCTGGCTCAATGTCATCTAAATGCACGGTTTTCGTTTTATTGTGAACTGCGTATATAAAATCTAACCCTTCAAAAGTTACCCAGTCATTATTATCCACAGTGGCAAAATGATTTAATTTAAACTTTCTTAATTTATTATCAATTGGTTTCCAATTATTGGTTTCTAGATCGATACTTCCGTTGGCTTTCAGCTGTCCTTGTTTAATTTGAATGGTGAATATATGATTCTCAAGCACGAGACGTACTCCAGTTACAACCCTGTAAATTATGTAGTAACGTTAATAGTATTCATTGAAATGATGATGTACGATAAAAATCCTGAAATGTGTAGTTAAAGAAATAATGCAATAAAGATTACTGACTTGTTAAGCGACGTGTCAGACGTAACTTCCAAAAGACTGAAGTAGCGGTCGGCATCTATTTTTTCACTGACACAAGTGCAAAGACAATGTTCACACTTAGTAAACAAGAAAGGTAAATTCGAAGCTTCTCGGACCTCCAAATCTGTTGGACATTCCTGCTTTTGCCCATAAACTGTACCGGATCCAGTTTCCAACCAATAATATTTTCGATAGCTTTTAATGGGCTGTTTTACGAATACATGAGGAAAGAGAATTTTCAGATTATGTTTTTGAAAAATCGAAATCATTAAATTTAGACAGATATTTTAGAAATAGAGTTTTCGGCTTCAACTAACCGCATTGCAGACACTCATTTTACTGTTAAGAGATTCGCAGTCTGTCATGAAACCTTGACATCTTTTATGTGGTCGTTTATTTTTACAGAAGTTCGAATAACAGTCGGGATGACGATTTCTCAACTCAGGGCATTTCCAGTCACACTCACCGTAGAGATCATACTCATAATGAATGTATGCTTGGAAAACTTCTTCCAGCTTCCAATAAGTGACTCCTAAAATGAGAATTGAATTATACAATCGTTCATTTCTACTAAAGAGACATGAATATTATATTTTTTTTCAAATTCATTTGGTCGTTCGAAAAATTTTTAATACTTCTTCTGTGCTCTGGTGGTTCACATTTATAAAGTTCACGAGAGGCTTTGGACATCGCTTTTTGAACATCAGTGTACGTTTCGCGTAGTCTAGCGGCAAAACCTTCTGTTACACTAGCCTTTTCAGCATCAAATTTCTCTATAGCAGTAAATAAAGACTAAATAACGTAAAGATAATAATATTACTAGTAAAATCTTTTTTTCAATGCACTACATACTATTTTGCCATTCTTCCAACTTTCCATATGCAAATGTCTTAATAATAACGCTCTGAGCATCAGTGATAAGAACCATCTTGAATATATCATGGATAATTTCTTGTATCGATTGGCCTCTAATGCACATCAAATCGGAGTTCTATTGGATATAAAAGAATTTTTCTAATTAATCCAATGTTCTTATATTTTGTACATAATGTTTAAAAAGTCATTAATATTTACTTCATTCCCGGATAACAGTGAGAGGAGGGTTTGTATCTGCAAGTTTCTAGATGTCAGAACATCGTACATCCTGCGTACAGCTTCGCCCAGATTATCTTTAGTGGGGCTCGTAACTTCGTCATAGAATCTTGACAAAGTCACGTTTTGATGTTTGTCCGTGTACCCCGTGAACGTTTTATACACGTTTTGCACATATTTAACCTCCACAAATAACTCGCCCACCTTGTCCGTCAATTTGTCCAGCTTGTCATTGGCGATCTTGTTCCGCAAACTGTACTGCACATCACTTAGTTGCTGGGATATGCCGTTCAGCTTGTCGAATATCTTTACGTCTTTTGCCGTGAGTTGGTCGTCGTCGGTTGGCGGTCCATCGAAAAAGGCTTTGATCTTCTGATAGTCTTCGTATACTTCCACCCCAAACTCAAAAACATTCTTTGCCAGGAGGAATGGATTGGCACTTACTGGCTGCTGCTGCTGCAATACCAGCGCCAGGAACAGGACGCAGATGGAGGAAATCACACGCCCCATTATGCTAACCGGACGATTTCACACGAGATTTCTAATGTATTATAAGTGTTTAATTGCAAATAGTACTTTAGCATTACTTTAGATTATAGTACATTACGATACATGTGACCTAAGTGCGGGCTTAGGTCATACAGTGCTATAAATATAAATTACTTTTGTAATAAATGAATTCAAAATATTATGAAAAATGTCCGTAAAAAATTAAGAATAAAGCGAGGCTCAATAAAGATTTATTGAGGGTGTTTATTTTTGGATAGAATAAACTATAAATAATTCTTGATTTTTACAAACACAAACTAAAGATAGTCAATTATGATGCAAATCGTGATTTATATCTTAGTAGGTAATTTTTTATGTAAGATTATTAAATATAAAAGCAAATTAGTTGTTTATAACGAACTTACCTGAAAAAGTCATCTCCAAAGACTACGAAATCTTCAGCAGAACTTCAAATATATATATAGCGCTTTTATGTACTACATTTTTTCACTACAAAATGGTACTGTGTAAATAGATCTATTACAATAAAATCTACTGTGAATATTTGGCATTGAAATCTTGATATGTTTCATAAAACACCTGTATTTTATTTCTTTTGTACACAAATGAAAACTAAATTCTTATAATTATATTCCATGATAAGATATGAACATTTACGTTAATATTATATGGATGTTCCCGAATTATTTTATGTCTATTACAAATATAGATATGATATGATTTATTAACTTATGAATTGTAATGAAAAAAGATAAAATTTTTCTAAAAGTTTTCCAATAATAAGTTTTTCTACATGTGCAAGTTGACCCTTTGAGGAATACATGATTCAGAAAAAATGAGTATATAATTATGTTTTACTTTATTTATTTATAGAAAATTGCGACTTGTGCAAAACACTTTGTAGCGATCATTGCATGTTTTCAACTCAAATAAGAATGTAAAACTACAAAAACCTGACAATAATCACTGAAATAAAAATTACTTCATGAAAATATGCAAATAAGATTGTAAAAAGTGTTGTACTTACTACAATGACTCAAAAGATTAAATTACGTTGAGTCAAAATATCTTGGGCGCTAATCTACCAATTTGAAGAGGGAAACGAGGAAAAGGTTTTCCATTTATTTTCAATAGCAGATGTTCAATTGCTTGCGTTGATGTTTTCCTTATATTTAAGTTAATTTTATAATGTTAAGTTAAAGTCCTAAAATGTAGTACATATTATTTTACATACAATTTTTCTGTCAGGACTTTAATAAAGCCAGCGAAATGGTTGATCGGCTAATTAACGAAGTTTTTTTTTATTAATGCATTTTAACTTCTAAACAGAAGTTATTTTCTACAGTGATAATACAGTACAAATATAATACATTTAGTTTTGGTTTACATTTAGTGTACAATAGATTGTAGTTGGTACTTGAATAGGTAAACGCAACTTCAGCGATTATTTAGTAGGATATCAAAAGTGACTATGCGAAAAAGGTATGGTTCATCATTTACTAAACAAAATAATTAACGAAAAGTACACACAATTATTTCCAAATTTGTTTTATTATAATATGCTGATTGTTACATATAGAATAAAATAGAATAGGCTGTTATTCGTAAATGTTTACAAAATTAGACGTTATATCACATATTAGTTAAAAATTATCTGCATGAGAAATATAAACTTAATTAATACAAAGTATAGATATATTGATAAAGTAATAAACATTTCGAATAATAAGTCGAGTATATACAGATGTACAACAGAGTTTATTAAAAATGGTTAGATATCACAGAAAAGCTTATCAGTCAATCAATTAGAAATTCAGTCTAATAATGAAAAATTAAAGCAAATATGATAAGATGAAGAATATCTAAACACACTTGTCATTTTAATCTCGCGGCTACGCATTCATAAATGTAATAAATTACAAGTATCCCATGAAAATTAGGTACCTATGTCGAACAAAACAGTCATGAAAGATCGTTTTCTCTAGTTGCTAAAGTAAATAGTTACTGTATTAAGAAGAGGCTTTTTAAAAGAAATTTTCAAAATAAAGCAAAAAATGTTCATAACTTGAGTTTTTTGAAGCGTTAGGGCTTATTATTGCAGGATTTTCATGTTTCTACGTCCAAAAACATATCCTGAAGTTTGGAATCCGAATCCGTGATCCGGATCCCCGCGACACTCTCCTAGTCAGTCAAAAAAATCGTAAAGACTCGCGCAAAAAATCAAACGAAAGTTTGAGAGTTAAATTTCAGTTAAAAAATTAGGAAAAATTTGGAAAATTTAAAATACTTCTTTTGTTTTATATTTTTTTGGATTTTAAAACTTTTTCAAATTGAAGTTCGATAAATTTTTTCGTAAGGGACAATTAAGATGGCCTCAATAGAGAGAGAGAAATTAAAAATGTCTTGACGTTGCAAAAATGCAGAAATTATAAAGTATAAAAAATGTCAATAAAAACACGTTTTATAGTTCTAATTTTTTCTTACATTGTAACTATTCTTATACATAAAACTTTACGCGCTTCATATTTTTATACGTGATAACAAATGTCATGAAACTCTAAATGTTATCTTTATTTGCTTGTTCTTTTTTGTCTTCGAATCACACCTACGCTTTTATTTATGAAGTTAATACAAGGAGATATTGTTGTCGCTTTATTTTCGTAAAGTATCTTATTCACTATGTTTCACTGTGAATTAAATCAAAATTAATTCCATAATTATTTTGAATTTGTATCAATTTTATGAACAACCTATTATTCTTATGAAATTAATATTTCTAAAAGTTACTTTAAAGTGATATTTTGGAAGAATAAAATTCAAATAAATCATTCTATGAAAATACTTTTAAAACTCAACGCCTTGCTTCCTCAAATTAATTTACTAATTAACATTCTTACTTCAAAATTCGCCTTGGTAGAGACTTTGAAGAGGAATAAACTTTATCCGATAAAAATTGGTTTAGAAGATTGCGATATCTGTCCACACACGTTCTATAAAATATTTTGTGCACGTATTGTTGAAAATGATCTTCGTCTAAGAGGAAGCAAAATCAATACATCTAAAGTGAATATTTTTACATTACTATTCTTTATTAATACTGCAACATGTCACTCACGACAAACATTGTTATCACCAAAAACGTTGGTGCGATACTGTTATCGTTTGTTAAATATATTCATCAAGGGCCAAGTTTCACGCTGAACAATCACTGTCCCTCCAGCTGTCGTTCGGGTAAGCACGATAACAGTTGCATTTGCATTTCATCAATATTATTTCACGATATAGATTTGAGAGCTTGAAAGGAAGGAGAATACTCTCGTCTGCCAAGTAAAATATTGATAGAGTGCTCGTAAACTTCAGGAATTTAAGAAAATTTATATATTCAAATAAAAGTTTACTTTCAGATAAGTAAAAAAATCATTAAAATTTGATTTTCTTATTGAGGACAAAAATTTTAAATTCAAAATTTATTTAGGTATTTTGTTCTATTTCATTTTTTAAAACTTTTCTAGCAATTCTTCGGTTCAATTTGTTTTCATTTTCATATTTGAACAGAATATAAACCAAGTCGTTAATTTTGTACATACCTCTATACATACACTTACAAAATTATACATTTGTATGAGCATTTTCTAATAATTTATAAAACTTTAAATTGTAATATCTTCATAAGAAGAAGCAAACGTTAGAACTTTATTTTCGATTGCTTATAATTTCTTAAAAAATCAATATCTTGTTCTCGTTTCCGCAACTTAGAAAGCTATAATTACAAAGGGACATCATTTTCGTCAAAAATAGTTTTTTCTGGAGATTAAAAAGCTTGAATATCGGGATATCGCAGTATGTACAAAAAGTAAAAAAGTATTTTGGAGTTTAAACGCTTATTTTCTTAAAATTTACCAGCGCTTCTTCAGATGTAGAATATCTTTCGTCTGGATAAAAACAAAAACTCATTATAATATCTACATAGTTAATACGACCTTTCAATATTCTGAAAAAAAATCAAAGCGTCATTCAAAACCATTGCATTTCCCTCTATGGCTAAATTCCTGAAAAACAGATATCACAAAATCATATCTACACCTCCCTCCAACAGCGATATCTGATCAAAACTGAGCACACTGCGGCATCGGCCTAGGTAAACATTTGCAAGACCCAACCGCTTATCCACTTACCTGAAAATGTTACCCAAACTAACCTTTCACGCAGGTCGTGTCCGCCGACTCTCGGGCCATGTATTAGCCTACCAAAGGTCTGCGAATGGTTCCTTCATACACGTAAAATGCTTCGTTGAGTGCAACGCATCCTTATAGAAGGGGTTGGAGCCTATAAAAGTCTATTGATCGGCTTGCGCATTGTATCTCCGTTTGCGCGGTGCGAGATGCAGGTGTATCGGATAATGAGTAAAGTCTTAATTTGATCATAATGGAGGAATAACTAAAAATATAAATCGATAGATTTTTTCTTGCTCTTCTTGGTGGTGCTATTATTTATAATCCAAAACGCTTTTTTGCATAGGAAAACTTGAATTCAAAGATAAAAACAAATTTAAAAAAAATGCATTTTTCCTTTAAATATTTTTTTTTTATTTCAAGATAAAGAAATGAAGATAAGGTAAGTAATACACAACAGTAACATACTTTGGTTGGTAGAAGTCTATATTTTTTTATTAGTCATCTTTACAATTTTTGGTTTCTTTTTATTCTTATATACTTTTAGTTTTCCTTACGTGTTAGAGAGATGATCAAAAATTAATATATAAAATTGTTTAAATTGTAGTGTTTTACTATCTGCTAACATAAATTCCATACATACAGTACATAACCTTTCCTCAAATATGCGAAAATTGTCAAACAAATAATTATACATCTACTGTTTTATCACACCATAATTTCTCAATCTTTAATAATCAAGTACTAATTTCTTTTTTCATTTACTTTACATTACGCTAAATAATAAATTTATCATCATAATATAAAAAATATGTTTATCTTACCGAAGTAGTACTTACGTACATACAATACATAAACTTTTCGAAAATATGCAAAAACTCTAAGACAAATACTTTTGTACTGTTATATCACACCAACAAAATTTTAAAGTTTCGGTGACTAGTTTGTCGCCTTCTTCAAGTCTAAATTAATTAAAATTTTACCTATAACATTTACATAATTAAGAATCGGTATATATGGACAATTGGTTTTCGAGTCGTACCTGTGTACATTAAGAATTTCTCGTTGTGAGAATCGTCGTTACATCGTAAAAAATACATTATAAAATTTATGAATAGACTGTTATGATTATGTATTTTATACTTATTTTTAATTTAAATGATACGTCACAGGACGCAACAGGAAAAAGAAGATCCAGTGAATTCAAATTAATACGAGGAATCAATACATTAGTTTGAGAAAGCTACGTGCCAATAAATTTGACAGTGGTTTTTTTATTGGTATAAAAAAACACGTTCACTCACTAAAAGTCCAACCAGTTAGCTATTATTAATTTTATAGTCGACATAGGGAAAATAATTGAACTCTCTGTCTGTCGACTTTTAATAGTTCTTGCTTATTCTAATATTTGTTTAAGTTTAATAGCGTTGCTTTTCAATGAAGCGCTAATTTTTATTTATTTAATGTAAATTAACAGTTTTTAAGTTATCAATATTTATATGTCTGAATAATAAAAGTTTTACTATAATTAATTACATAGACATGATTCCTTAAAATAAAGAGTTCTGTTTTGTCTGCGTTGCATCAACTTGTGTCTATACAAAGTATCTTCCATAAGCTTGTGTTCTTTTTAAAGCTAGTAAAAACATTAACAATATTATTAGATAAGAACTAGAATAATTTTCTAGAAATATCATCAGAAAACATTTGTATGAAAAATATTGAGTAAGAATTGAGTAATGTATGAAGAGATTATTGGAAAAATAGGATAATAAAAAGAGTCATAAATTAATATCACGGAAACAAGCACAGACGACGGCGGCGAGATTGATTAGGATTTTACCTTTCTTAAAGATATTTTAGCCCATGCTGTGATAAGATATAACTTGATAAAAAGTCTATGTATTTTAAGTATTTTCTTTCCCACATGTTCGAAGATTTTTCAAGTATTTTTCATGACTATATTTTTCTTTGACATAAATAGAATTACAATCGGACTAAACATATAAAAAATTTATGTTTTATCCTCGAAACGGCAGCTAGATATCAAATTCTAGTATATTTGCAGTCATTGAATTATTAATCGACAATAACTCACATACCCAGACAAGTCCTGTGAATCTCGTAGATGAAAGATCGTAGACAGATGGTTGCAACTGGGACCGAATACAAACCTCAATTAGTTGAATTGGATGATCCCCGATCTACCATGGATTAAGTACATGCATACGTCTTTGTAGGCTTTTGTAAGATTTTTTATGATGTTAGTACTACGATGATTCCGGAGAGTACATATTGACTGATAGCAATTTCCTGAAACGAATGCAAGACGAAGACCAATAAAACTATATTGTTCCAGTATAAATTAGAAAAAAAATTTATATATTAGGTATGTAAATAAGAAAAATTTTATCTACTTTAATATTGTCATTTATTAAGATAACGCAGAGGGTGAACGAATGATTAAAGAAAAGATAAGAAGAGAATTTCGTAAAAGTAGTAGTTATTATAAAATGTTCAAATATAAATATATAAATAATACAATGAAAATTTTTGTTTTTGGCAGATTATTACGTTTTTCTGAAACATTTCATGCTGCAATTTTGTCAGTTTTTCATGGCCCTTAGTAACTTTTTACATCAAGTAATTTAAATTAGTAATATCTAGTTTTTTAATAAATAAATGTTGGGAAATGAACAATAAGTTGATACGATGATGTATCTAATTATGTTTCCGTTTTTATCGAATAATACCGAAGTGAAAATTACAAATACAAAAACGTCAAAGTTTATTATTGTAAAAGACACTGTTTACTCGTTTTTAGGAGTAAATAAATTAATATTCTATTTATTTTTATAGATAGAAGAAAAATATTTTACTTCAAAAATATATTATTTTTTTTCGAAAATCGTCTATTCGCTTGCAAATTATCTTTTGTTGTTTTTATAAATGTACAACATATTTTAATACGATGTGTCAATCAAAAGTTACATACGGGAAATTTTTCTTTACACGGTAAGTATTGCCATACCAGTCACACATTCGTATTAATATAACTCATACATATTCTAGTAAGATTACATACCAGACGACAAAGGTGCTTCCCCGTAATAATACGTACAATAGAAGGATTATCACACATTACCGAAGCCATTAACGCTTTCTTCCCCGTCTACTTAAAGGATTTAATCCTCCCCTAATTACAGGCCCGCTTATCTCGCCTTAATAGTGGTTATTCGGACTTGCCGAAAACTGCGTACACACCAACGAAGAAAGAGGGGATGAGATAGGGGGACCAATAGCAAGGAGACTATCTTGATACACAGCCGCACGGTATACCTTCAGTCTGTCCGTGGCGCTCCAATTGACCACCGGCACTGTGAGCGTCAGTGCTATCATCATACTTAAAAGTATGTACAGTGCGGAGTTTTCTCTCAGTTTACCGACGGTTCTTGCGAGTTGTAGGAAATTTCGTATAACAGTTTGTGTGAAACGGAAGTTTTATACATTCATAGAAAGAGGCATGAAGCTCGATCAAAAAATTTATTGAGCAGAAAAAATGTCAGTATTGTCAAACAAGACACAGCAATGGGAAGACCAAAGGAGCAACCGATACTTCCATCAACACAAAAATTCGTTGGAGAAAAATTTTTGTAAAAAGAAGCCACTGATCACATTCTTCATGACACGATCGACATGCAACTTCACAACAAAAGAGTACGATTCCTACTTACTTCGAAGGGGCAAAAGATCACTACAAGTCTATGAAAAAGTATTTTGTGTTACTGAAGAAGCACAGTTTATCTACTCTACCCCAACTACAATAAAGTCGAAGGTAATGTTAATTTTAATTATAAAAATTTTAATAAGTAAACGTGCCGGTTTTCACATACTTTTTGATAGAATTTAATCAGTGGTTTTGCAAAAAATCTCTCTTTCCGGTGTCTCGAAAATTGACGCTTTTTATCCAGAGCACACCTTCTGCACATAACTTTTTTCTCGTTCTTTATTCTGATAAGTGTACAAGAAAATTACCGTTCAAAAGGCTTTTGCGACAAATTTTTTTACCATATAGGTATGTTATTGTGAAAAATCTTTATTAAAGCTCTTACTTCAAACATAAATCATTTAGTCAGGAAAAAGAAACTAGAAAGCTTTCATTTGTTTGCTAATTGAAAAATTTTTATTTTTTAAAAGTTACATTATTTGAAACTTGATCGTTAATTATACAAAATCTCGTGCGAATGCAAGTGTGCGGATTAACAATGTTTCTTCGCAGCGAAAGGTTTGAAACGGTAAGAATATTTTTTTAGCAAAAAAGTTTATTACTTTTAGAACGATTTTCACATAGTATTTTTTCTTTTAAATTTCATATACCTATATATTGGTATTTCCAAAGCAAATAATTGACATTTTCAGTAAATGCTTACTGAAAGATTTTACAATAACGTTAAGAAATTCTGTAACAAAAACTTATTGATAATTTCCATCACCTTTATCTGTGGTGCAAGATACATTCAAATTTTTAATAATTGAAATTTTTAATCTTTTAAATACTTTTTTATAAAAAATTTAAAATAAGTAAAAAAATAAAATAATAAAATATAACGATATCTTTTCTGATGAAAAGTCAAATATTAGTTTAGAGACAAAGTTCAAATATGGTGGAAATTCTTAGTGATAATAGATGTAAAAGTAATAAAGATAGAAACAGTACAGGGAACGCATGCATTCGTAAAAATGATCGTAAGTCGTAAAATCGATTAAAAGTTATATAAACGAATTAATAATTATATTTAATACCAATAATAATGCAAGTTTTTCTGTAAACACTTCATTTATTTTAAAAATATTTAGAGTATTTATATAAATAAATAAAATATTTAGAGATATTCTCCGAAAAAAACGAGTATAGGGCAAATTCTACTATAGCATATGTTATGTACAGCTTATGTGAAGTGTATATATTCTTGCAACGATGCGTAAACTAAATTCTTCTTACCTTCATTTTCTTTGGTCAACATTTTTTTTTTCTAAATGTTTGTTTTTTTTTCATTTTCTATACTCAATTATTCACCGAGGCTTTGACAAAACATTATACTAGAACTGAAAATGGAGAGACTTGACATTTTTTGAAAATATATTATGGATGTTATCCGGTAGATTGATTTACCTTACGTATATTAATATTTGTAAAAAATTTTAAAGTGTTTTGTGTTGAATATAGTGATTTTTATTTTCTTGCTACGTCCACTTATATTTTACTTGTATGTAAAATAAAATTACTCTATTATTTAAAATCTCTAATAACATTTGTCTTAATGATTAGTTAAAATTATTAACTCGTCAAATAAGATCCGATATCTATCTAAATTATCATAAAATCAGCTTAATTGTTTTATTGTAGAATGCCTTAAATCGTGCTGTGTAAAGACACATAAAATAATTGTTTGTGAATCTTTTAGACTTGTACATTTAAGGCTCTTACTTTTTAAATAAACATGATTAAATTTTTTTTTTTATATAAAATAAAATAATTGACATCAACGTAAACAAAGACGTACTGAGTTTTAAATTATAATACGTTTATAATTAATACAAAATCAATTTTTAATCGTTTTACAGATGCCTCCAAGACAGCTTGTAAGTAACATCAACCCGTCTGACCAGCAGCAGCCCTAGCAATAACAGCAGAAAAGACAACGAAAAAAGTTTATCAACCCTGTGGCGCATGCAGCACTGTGGAACATATCATTTGCAACTTCAAGACTGCTGTAATCATCAAAAGCATTACGGGGACGCTTCTTGATTCTCTGTGCTTACACTCGGCGACCTCGTAACTGATGTACGTAGTAAGTCCTGTTTGCTAATTGCTGTACCTGGAATATGAAAATTTTTAAATTTTCATGTCTGGTTTTCCGTCATACAGAGTTGTTCGACGAATCCGAATCCGAGGAGATTATGCGAAAATTAGTTTTAAGTTTTAGTAATAAGTTTTAAATAATAGATGCAACTGATTGATTAGAAATTAACAAAATGGATGTTATTTTATGCGGCTAAAATTTGCTTTGTCCTATATCACAAATCTTATAAGGAGGATCGAAGATTAATTTTTCGACATTCTTTATAAGCATTGTAGTTAGGTAAGACAATTATTAGAAAAGTAATTTTTGCCAACATCAATCCAATTGGATGCGTCGACTTTTTGGTTATTTTTATGTAAGTGTGATGTTGTGACGAGAACTATATCAACTCGTTGATGTTAAACTGTTGACTTTTTTAGCTATTGCAGAGGATAGAAACAATAGAGAAAAATGAATTAATTTACATATAATTTTAGTTTAGGATTAGACGATTAAAAAGTAATATATGTGCGTATTAGAAATTTATGAATTTATTTACTGTAGAGAACAAAATCAGCAGATAATAAGGAGATGATGAATGTTTTAGGATAGCAAAAGGATGAGATTTATTTATCGTGAGATATCTTCATTTGGTAGTGAAAGAAAAATCGTTAGAGTCCATTCCTTAATTGCAATGAAAGACGATTTTCGATTGATTACTGTGTACCTTTTAACGCACTGTGACGTATGGCAAAATTATTTCATTTTATTTTTATTTAGAGCGGTTTGGGTGCTAGTTTTTGTAGCTTCATTAATAATCTATCGGCCATGTGTAGGTATTTTGGTATTTCAGTTTCCAATACCAGTTGTTCTCGACAAATACGTTC
>JAPYZO010000456.1:0-35022 GCA_030522905.1 Torymus flavipes | reverse complement strand
CCAAGTTTTATTGTTATCATCGCCGCTACCTGTGTGTGTTTGCACACACACGGGTCGATCGATTTATCGTTGAGAGCTGGAGAATGAAGAGAGAGAGAGAGAGCTGTATATATATAGGTTTATCGTCGCTGAAGTGTGTACTTCAATTATCGTTCTCTCCGATATATACGAAAACAATATATTTTCAAAAGTACTAGATTCGTATGTTTTTATTCGGTCCTCGAATATGTTTATGAATACTGGCTAACGAGTACCTACCACTCGCGGTTATTGACGACTCGAGACGCGTGTCATTACGGTTATTGACGACTCGAGACGCGTGTCATTAAACTCCATCGACCATACACTCGTCGCTCCTCCGAAAGTAGAAAGTCCAATAAAAACCTCAAGTGCATTATTTTTAATGTCATTTCACTAACCACTACTGGCACACACGTACGTACGCACACTCTGTTTTTTTTTCTACGGTGGAAAATATATACCGGGTCAAAGGAACATTGACTTCTTGATGCTATAACAGTTGCAGCAGCAGTAGTGCTGTTGCGCGCGAGCGCCTAGTCGAAAAGGTTCTTACGCGAAAAAACAACACGAACTTTTTTGCTCGCTATATACTATGTAGTTTCACTTCAAATGTGCTGCGCGCGAGAAGAAGAATTGCTCTACTGTACGTACGTATACGTTTTTTCACCGGTTTCTTGGAAATTAATTGAAATACATATCGGCGAGCGGTGGTGTTTTTGCGCACTGATTTTGTTTTTTCGTGGACGAACGTGTACGTACGGTGTAACAAAAAGTTATATGTGAAAAGTATAGACTGCGCGTACGGGATTATCGAGTATTACGCAGCGATTTGTATTTATATCTATAAAATATATACCTACGAACGTTATTCTTTTTTATTCCCCGGGTGAAATATCAACCTGTATACCGGCAGCAGCTCTCAACGAAAAGTCGTAACCCGCTGTATTCATTTTTATTACTTTATTTTATTTCACATCACAATCATTTTTTATTTACCACATATATATATATATTTATCATTTTGTTATTTTTATTTTTTCCGCTTCTCCCACCCCTTATATTCACTCCGCCCGCCCCGCCCACACACTACACACGAAACACACGTAGACGCTCGCCGGACAGCAGCAGCCAGCAGGAGGTGAGCTCGGAGAAGTACAGGCCGGGTTCGGGTCTTGGAAGCACGACGCCGAATGGGGCAGGTACGCAGGGTTCGTCGAATCCGCCAAGTCCGACCAAGTCGGCGGCGGCGAGCCCGAGGAGCCCGACAAGGACAAGCGTAGCTGGTGGCAGCGGCCAGCCGGGCGAGGCCACCCACAACTACGAGACCACGTTCGACCTCGATGGGAACGTCGAGACCGCTAGTCTCAGCTCGAGCAGAGACGGGCACAGGTGAGTGTAGTTGTAGTAGTAGGAGGAAGAGGACAGTTGCGAGGATTGCTGTGCAAAGTGGACGTGTGTATACATGTATGTATCGTGCGGTCAGCGGTTTGGCTCGGTTCGCGGGTGTGTATATCAAAGGTAGGGAAGTTGATTAAAGTTAATTAAAATTTAGGGGAAACGGAAAGTTCGAGTGTGCGGTAACGGTGATGTAACGGTGTATATAACGTTTATTGCCGCGCGGCGCGAGCGGTTTTTTTATTTTCTTTTTTTCGCCGAAATCAGTGGGGACCGGCGAGTGAATGTCCCGCTGATGAGGATTAAATACAGTGGAGTGGAGCGCGAAATAAAAGCAGAAAAGGGACGGTTTTCATTCGAATGAATGCAAAATCGAGTAACTCGATTCGCTTCTCTTTCGCAAATAATTAACAATGCGCGCGCGCGCTGCATAAATTTTCTGCGTTCGCCTCTGGACACACGTTAATTATATCAAGGCGCGCGCGTGTATTGTTTACTTTTCTTCTTTCTGTAAATATATTCTATTTTCGGAAAATTACGCTGGCAAAATGAAACATCGTATCACGCGCGTGTTTCGTGCGGGGAAAAACATGAAATACGCGAGGAAGGTATATTGTCAATATTGTGGATGGAAAATTTTCCGAGAAACGCAAAAACGTCTAACAATAGGGGCGAAAGTTTTTTTTTTATTTTCGGAAGGTTTTCAAAAACAAGCGAACCGCGAAATAAAAGAAAACATTTTTCAATTTCGAACGAAAAAACTTTCGCGCAAAAAAATTTAACCCAATTATTGGAAAATTTACATGATTCGCATATATGTACATGTACGCCCTTTCGCACACGCCTCGCACACATCTCGTCTCTATTTTGCCTTTCGCGTGTGGCTCGCGCTGCTTTTTCCCGGCCGATTTTTTTGTAGTTTGTCAGATTCGTTATTCGCCTTTTTGTTTGCCATCTCTCGCCTACTGTAAACACACAGACACTGCACACACGCCCACATAGTCGCGGGTAGAAAACCAGATGTAGTAGAAAGAGAGAGACGAAGCGAGATCGTTGATACGATTGGAGGGCAACTAAATAATTTGCAGGTAAGCCGCACGTCAATTGTGTGTAGCGAGATAGCATCGTGCATGTGTGTGCATATATCTGTCTATATATATATGTGTGTGTGTGTATGTGTGAATAGCAATGTACAGCAGAGCTGCACACACTGGAAAAAAATACATATGCGCCTCGGAGCTGGAATTTTACGTGACGATTTTTATTTATGTACGGATGGTGGCAACAGCGCGCGGTAACAGCGTTATCTGAATAATAGATTTTTGCGATGCAATCGATGCAAATAACGCTTCGACGACGTACGTTCCTTTTATTTCCAGGGTAAACTTGATTCTGCAAAGTACACACACACACACACATTCACAGATATACGCACGAGTTAGAGAGAAAGAGTGTTATTTTTAGAAATATGTGTCACAGTGTTAATGTTATGCAAATATGTGCGCTGCAGAAGTATATGTACATTTCAAAGTCAGTCGTCCGGAAAAATTATAAATAACGAAAGCGCGACGAGGGTTAACAATCTACGATATGGGCCACATCTATATACATTAACAGTCGGAAGGCGAGGCTTATTAAAAATGCGTGATAATTAGCGAGATGGCCTCTGTATATATAGGGCTTTTGCCCTCCCCCCATTGAAACCTGAATACGTAACAGGCAAGACAAAAGCCCGGCCAGATGACAAAGCTTTGCCGTCGGGGCTCTATAAAAACGAGCCGAGCTATCTCCTTCTCTGAACTTTCATGAGATTTTTCTAATAAAACCCTCCTATACTTGTCTCGACAACTACGGCAATGAACATCTTGATGATATTCTCTACAATAATTAATCTTTATTATCGAGCAGACTATCCCAATACGGCCAACAGCAGCAGCAGCAGCCTCGGGGCACGGACCCGATATTGCCGGCGGTGCTCGAGTTCCTCGAGGAAACCGAGGAGGCATTCCTACACGCCGTCATCACCGACGTTGAGCCTTCGGCGCCTCAGTTCAAGCTCGCGCCCACGTACACACTGTACCTGGCGGCGCGGTACAGAGCCAGCACGCATTACAGGCCCGAGCTGCAGCCGACGGAGAGGGCGCACCGGCTCACGGTTATGCTGGCGAACGTGGCGACTATGATTCAACGGGTCATACAGGTAGGCAGTAGTTTCTGACGTGAGTGTTGTAGCTTTGATGTGCATGAAATCGATGCTCGGGAAAAATGGGGACAAAGTCGTTACTCGAGTGATCCAGATTCAAGATATCGCCGGTGTAATATTTTACAGGCTGTTCGTTAAAGTATAAAAGATTATTAATATAATAATGGATAAAGTGTAAGGAAGGTAAAACGGTATATTTAACTATGTTATACAATTAATGTCCCGTTTTGGTAAATGAGAAACGACACTAATATCGCAATTATTGGTTCGCAATAAATATTTGTACCGAAAAGATTTCCCATCATTCATTTAAAGAGCCTTCTCGCTCCGCAGCAATAAAACATCAAGCGCGTCTCTGGGCACTCGGATGAAAAACCGGCAAGACGGTTAACGTCGCTAATGGACTGAGAAATTTTTGATCCATGTAATGGAACGGTTTATACTCCCGCTGCGCGGCGAGGCATTTTCCCCCCGACTCCCCCCTCACTCGCTCGCGGTAAATATGGCATTTGTTTCCGCGACGCTGAATTAAGATCTCTCTTCGCTGCGCTGTGCTCTGATAAAAGAGAAGAAAAACAAACAAACAACCAAAAAATATGAAGAGTAAGTAATCGGCTTACTTATACTCCCGGCATTCGCGTCAAACTCTATTAAAATTCTTATTCGCGCGATGCATAGATAAAATGTATATGATGAATTATACCGGTCGGTCCTCTTTAAGTATTATACATACCCAGGCTAACCGACCGACTAAAGTTTATTCTTCGCCGCAATCTTCTATATATAACAACACAAACCTGCCGCGGTGCGGGTTAGTTAATTAAGCAACAGATTTTATCTCGTGTATACGAAGGGCTTCATTTCCTTCCGCATACAGACAAACACACACACAGGCGTCGCATCGTCACAAAGCAAGTAGTGCACGCGCCTTTCCTTTATTTTAATTAATCAAGGCACCTCCGCCCCCCAGTTCCTCCCCGAAAACCTGCAGTCTCGTCTCTTCTATAAATAGACTTTTCTTCGCTCCGTCTAATAAATATTTAAACCATTCTCTTGGCCTGATTAACCGAATCTTACAACAGCCGACCGCGAAGATGAGCCATTACCTCACCTCAGCTTAACAAGCTCGACGCTCCGTAAGGATCGCTCGTTCGCTCGTTCGTTCTATCGCCGGTGTACCCTATTCACTCGCTCTCCCTTAAGCAGCTTCCGCGCCGAGACTCGGGATTTAACAATCAGCCAGCCAGCCAGCCAGCTCTGGTCGTCGAGAGAGATACGAATCTCTTCCACGTATACGCTCTCGAGAGCTTTGTCGCGGCCGCTGACCCGGCGCTGGGGGGCAGAGAGAAAATGCGCTTGCGGGCTAAAAACTCTTTGCGGTTCGGGGAGAGAGAGAGACATGAGAGCAGTAGAAGTAGTAGTAGCAGTAGAGTGAGTAGTCGAGTGCTCGTTGATTGAATTGATAGTTCGATTTCGAGTGCCGAAGGGGAGTGGGGAGGATTTCGAAGTGGGCTTTTCGGGATTGCAGCATGGGGGAATAGGGTTGGAGGATCGCGTAATTGCTGGCCCGCGGTGCATGGTTTGTTTTGTTTTAAAAGTGGTATATAAAAGCGAATGCCAACGATCTTTGGTTTCATTCGATTATTATTGGTTGCGGGAGATGAATGGCAGACGATATATGTATGTATATATATGTTACCACTTGATATTCCAGTAACGATAACCCAGATTGCTCGTATAACTTGTGGTGATCCATTCTCTGCGACGCGGTGATGACAGAGCTGCATTAATCGAGCCATGGCGAATGACTCACGCGCTCGTGCGCTGCTCCATTGATACTCGCACTCTGGGAATTTCTTGAATCGAACGTCCGCCTCGGTCATTCACTTATTGCGCATATTAAAAGCACTTGTTCACTCCACCACGCGTATATACTCTCACAATAATTCATTCAGAAAATCATCGCTCGTTTGCTTCGCCACAAAAGAACAGCAGGAAAAAATAAAATAATTATACGCTATTGTTAAAAGTATCACGTTTTTTCATTAAAAAAAAGAAAAAAGAAAGAAATGTTCCATCAACGCGACTTTTTAATTTCGCAACAATCAGCAGCATCAGCTGCTGGGATAGGTATATCCCCCGCGGAAACTAAGATCCCCGGTCCGATCATTAAAAACTTATAATAACTTTGACGCTGTAAGCTTCTCGGCGCTTGAACTCGACCAAAGTAATCCAACTTGTCGATTCCGTAAACACGCGGGGGTCGAACTCTCGCGCGCACCGAATATCCGTCTTACGCGAACCGGATACCAAGTATACCTAGATCCCGCTCCAAAGTCCATACTAGCTGCTACCTTCGACAAAAACAAAAAAAAGACCTTTATCCACTAACCCTATCGATCTTCCCTTTCCACAGGAGCGCTACATGGACGCCTCGTCCCTAGCCCTGTGGCTAGCCAACGGCTCGGAACTTCTACACATGCTGAAAAGCGACCGCCACGTAGGCGCCTTTTCTACTCGCGCTCAAGATATTCTCGCTGAAGCAGTTCACACAGCTTTCGACTCCTTAGTACGCTGCGTCTCGCTGGAGCTCGCCCCGGCCATGTCACAGTTCATGGCCGACGCGGACGAGCCCGCTAAAGAGGCCGGCGTCCTCCAGATCTTCTCCAACACGATGGCTCTGCTGAGACGTTGTAGGGTCAACGCTGCCCTCACGATACAGCTGTTCAGCCATCTGTTTCACACGATCAATGCTACGGCTTTCAACGCTCTTGTGTCGAATGGTAACCTGTGCGTCAGGTGGTTCGGTAGGAGGCTGAAGGCGAGGCTGAACGCTTTGGAGACGTGGGCGGAGAGGCAGGGACTCGAGTTGGCCAGCCAGTGTCACCTGGCGACGATTATGCAGGCGACCCACCTGCTTCAGGCGCCCAAGTACAATGAGGAGGAGCTGACGACGCTCGGACAAACGTGCTTCAAGCTTAATTCGCTGCAGGTCAGGGCGCTGCTGCAGAAGTACCAGCCTGCGGCGGACGAGCCGAGGTTGCCCGCTGAACTCATCGAAAAGGTCGTGAGGGTAAGTTGAATAATAAATTTATTTTCGTGTAATATAAATTACTAAATTCACAATTAGCAACTGATATGGAGAATTAAAATCACATGTAGATAATTTATTTAAGAACACGTGATTTTTAGATTTTATTGTAATCATAATAATATAAATAATACTACGTCTATCATATCTCTAAATAGAATAAAAAAAAATGTTTTCCACAATATACAATTAATTAGATTTTCATAAAACCAGATCCATCCACTTTTACTCCTCGCCATTCTCACCCACGCGCGCGTTCAACACTTTCTTCACCCAATTAACCCAGTATAAAAAAAAAGAAAAAGAAAAAACAACTTACACATACGAACGATGATGCATTTAGATAGCGGAAGGCGTGGCGGACACGCTGGCGCGAGCGGACGGCCGTGAGATCCGGCTCGAGGAGGAGCCGACGCTCAATCTCGCTCTCCTCCTCCCGGAGGACGGCTACAGCTGCGAGGTGATACGCGGCGTGCCACCGGGTCTTGCCGAGTTCCTCGCGCCCCTCCAGCGCGACGGCTTGTGCCGCATGGCACCACAGCCGACGAGCAGCGGCTACTGGACCATCTACATGATCGATCACAACAACGTGAGTATTAATTATCATTATCATCTTTATTATTTAGCGTTATTAGCAGGAGAGAGAGAGAGAGAACGTGTATATAATACGAATGGGCGTTTGTTCCTTTTTTACTTCTGTCGCGCAGTTCCGAAGCCCGAGCGCTATGAGCAACAGGTCGGCCGGCGGTTATTCCGGTCACGTGGGCCAGCCCCAGAGCCAGCCGGAGATACAGATTATCAAGCTGCACAAGTCCACCAGCGGAATGGGACTGAGCATCGTCGCGGCGAAGGTAAGAGTAAGAACAGATTTATGGTTATTAACGCGACGACGACGACGACGAGAATGTATATATGTATACTACTCGTCACGGGCCGAGCTGCTTAAGATGCACAGCTGCTGTGCTGAGAGCTGACACTAAAGGATTTTTTTTAAGCAAGCTAGGGTCGGCTGTTCTTGTTTCAATTATCAGAGCTCGTTTCTCTTTTAGAGGGGGGGTCGGAAAGCGGTTGATTTATTCAGCGATGAAATGTATTTTGTTTGTAATTTTACATAATGAAATCAGTTCACTGTGGGATATTTGTCTGCTCAACAATACCCGCGCGTATATTATTTGATATTTAATAATTGATCAAGTGCGTGTTATGTAGAATTTTCGGAATACGAATTTTATCGTGCGATTTCAAATTGATATGTTCAATTGATTGTGTAAACGAACGTTGCAATTGAAATTAAAAATACATATGAAAATTAATAATTTTAATCAAATGTCGAATAACAAAGCAACAAAATACTAAATGATATTCTGCAACAGGGAGCTGGCCAGGACAGACTCGGCATTTACATCAAGAGCGTCGTCGCCGGCGGTGCAGCTGATGCCGTGAGTATACAAAACTTTTAATCAACTTTTCCCTTAAAAAAAGAAAATCTCACGCAAGCACAGTAAAGTCAAAGTAACGGGGTGGAATCTTTAAAATTTCAGGACGGTCGCCTGGCCGCCGGAGATCAGCTACTCAAGGTGGATGGACAAAGCTTAGTTGGTATAACCCAGGAAAAGTGAGTTACAGTTACTACTACTACTTCTCCCGAACTTTTCAAAGTACGTGCTAAAAATATTTACGATTTCTCTCTGTCTTTCTCTTCGTGTGCGTCGTCGCGCTCAGAGCTGCCGAGTACCTGGTTCGCACGGGACCGATAGTGACGCTGGAGGTTGCGAAACAAGGCGCGATTTATCACGGCCTGGCGACGCTGCTGTCGCAACCCTCTCCTATAATGACCAGAGGTAAGTAGCGCGCTGCATAGCGTCGAGAGGATAAAGTACGCACGATTCGGAATGGAGAATAGCACGGGTGGGGAGAAAGGGATTCGCGTAATCGACCAGAGATTATGTGAAGCACTCACACCGCGGGAGGAGAGAAATCTATTCTATCTCTATTTCTCTCCCTCCCGCTCTCACTGTCATATAAAATTCTTCGATTTCCTGTCTGCTTGGTACCTTGGGCATTGTTCATACATACATTATAGCATTATTTAATAAGACTCACTAAATAATTTGTTGAAAAAGAATTTTGTGTGTATTAATTCTGGTATTTTTGCGGAAAATTGGCAGAATAAATTTGTTATTCATTTATTTAGTCGTTTAATATTTACATTGCGTACCACGCAGGTAAAAATTACGCTCATGAATGCGCACAAATAATATGGATTGTTAAAATTTATTTTAATAACATTATTGTAATTGTTAAAAATACTTTCTATGTAAACAGTATCGTATATACATATTTACCTTGTTTTCATAATAAAAGTAATACCAAGAATTAAAGTTATCGAACAAACAAACATTTGCTTTTACGTTCGATAATTAAATGCAAACTTCATTTTCAACACCCTCCAAAAAACAACTCACCCCTAAAAAGCTTCGCTTGGAAGTTGGACTTAATTAACAAATTCATCAACCCGTACTAATGCTTGGACTAACCATTCTCTTTTCATGCAGCCTCTAAGGCACGCCCGAAATCGGAACACTTTGACCCGCCCCGACTGACGGACGGTCAAGCGGCGGCCTCGGGTTCCCACTCCATGGGCAATCTCTTGTCCGTGCCCCGGCACTCGGCCGGTCAGGTCTACCACGAACAGTACGTCGACAGCTGGGAATCACAGCCAGGTGCGAGTATAGCCCGCGTGAACGCCGCGTCCGCCCAACAACATCGCGTCGCGAGCATGACCTATCGTAACTATATGACCGCGGCCGCGAGCAATCCCTATCAAACCTATCAGCAGTTACCCAGCCGACCGAACACTCTTCTACCGAGCAACAGTCTGCTGCTCGGCCGAGCTGCGAACCACGTCAACGAGATCTACACTCAACCGGAATTACATTACGACCCTACGGCCGGGCAGCAAACGCGCGTCGCTGGTTATTGGACGAACGAACAGCAACCGCAGAGACCTATGATACCGGTGATACGTGAACCGGCTGGAGCTGCGGCGGCAGCAGCAGTGACGAATGACACGTTCCTAGCGATTCCGAGCCAGTACAGTGAACGCTATCCTCAGGGCTACGCGGCCACGCAGCTGCAACGCCATGCGTACCAGCCGCAACACGTTATTCCTCCGCCGACGAGTTCGAATTACGGGGCTGCGGCGGCAGCGCAGTATGGCTACTACAGCGAAGATAAGACTGAATTAGTGTTCCCGGCGGTGAGGCGCCAGTCCCAGGATTACCTCGAGGAGACAGAGCTGCAGGACGAGGAGGTGAGGCCGCCTCCCGAGGCCTTTTGTAACCACCACGATGACGCGACTACCCGAAGGCAGTCAGGAGCGAACGATATCGTTGTTACTGAAGAGACTATCGATGAAGTGGTGGTAACGCGTTCCTCTGACGATATAGAAGAGCAAGACGAGGACGAGGAGGAAGAAAAATCAGCGGATAAGGCCTGCTCGACGGAAGATAATACCCAGTCTGGTACTCGTGATAACTCCGACAGTCCTTCGCTCGAGACCGAAGCGACCGTTGTTACTGCGCCGACGCCCAAGATGCATACAGTGATGCCAGAGCTGAACCTTGACCTCAGTGGATTGAATAGCAGCGATGTGTCAAGCGATGAGTCTAATGGTGAAAAGTGCTGGAAGTCGCCGGAGGAAGTTCGACTTGGATGCGGCAGAGTTGCGGCACTCGCGAAACATTTCTCACAGCTTGGTGAAGCTGGTTTGATCAAGTTCAAGTCACGCAGGTTTGCTGGATCGCGACAGTTTATGTCGGAGCCTGACATAGCTTCACCATCAAGTGCAGATACCAAGAGACGCACCAGAGCGAGCATAGAGAAGTTCAAGTCTGAGACGGAACTCCTGAGGTCGGACAAAAGCGTCGCCACTACGCCGGAGAAAGAGTGGAGCATGATATTGTTGGATATCCAAGCCAAAGGTTGTTTAGAGTACCAAGAGGAAGAAAGGTCCGACAAGACAGAAAGCAAACAGGATGACAAGGAGGAGGAAGAGGAAACGGAAGAGGACGATCAAGTGAAAGAGCCTGATGACAAGACCAGTTCGAAGCTATCCCTTGCCGAACAGGAACAGATAATCGAGCAGTTGAAGGAATTCGCGAACCTTGACAACGCGGATGCGCCGTTGTTCATACCGACCAAAGAGGCGTTTAATCGGCGCGACAGCAGCTCCGATAAGGAAACAATGACTGATGGCAGCCTCGAGAGCATCCGCAAACCCAAGCAACAACAGCAACCACGAACTCTGATAGCAGGCAGCGTGCGTTTGGAGCACTTTCGCAACCACTCGCTACCGACGATCCTGAGCACGCTCAATGTCATTCCTCAGCGTCGCCGTAATGGGCCCACCACAGTTATAGCCAAAGGCAAAGTGAATAGTTTGTCGAAATATTGGTCGCTGAAGGATTTAGCGTCGAGCGACGAGCTGGACTCGAATAACACGTCGAACGACGACATCCTCGACGCAACCCAAAGCCCGATCGGCGCTAAGTACCCTGTCTTTCCAACCTGTTCGCGAGTTGTCTCGGCACCCGAGATATCCGACGATTGTCCGAGGTACCCATCAATCGGTGGCATAACCATAAAGAGCACGATATCAATAGGCCGCCGAAGAAGCGACGAGAGCCCTTCGGCATCCTCCACAAGCTCCTTTCACTCCTCCGTAAGATTGTCAAAAAGCACGAGCGACATCTCGAGAGATGGTTTCGATGACCGCCCCAACGACGTCGACGTTGACGACGACGTTGATGACATCGAGAGGGTAAACGGTCGCAGCCGGTCCTGGGAGAAACTCACGCCCACGTGTAACAAACGTCACAACAGCAGGTGTTACACGAAGCAACGTGATAGGAACGAGAGATGCAGGCGTGGTAACCGCGTTGTAGTCTGCAGGCGGCGTGCGAAGAGCGACCTCGATGTTTCGGAGCGGAAGCCGACGCCGAGATTCGACCGGGAAGACGACGAGTGGATCATACGCGATAGCGCGGCGTCACAGCAACAGAAGGAACAGCAGCGGCCACGGCAGCAGCGACAGCAGCGTACGGAAACGCGTAAGCCGACGGCGATGATGATGATGGCAGCACACTAGTCGTCGCTCGTGATCATGATGATGTGTACAGTGCACCCGAATGGCCTGGTTCTGTTGCTCGATGTTTTGATGTTCGTTCAGTTTTTTGTGACACGATTCCGTTATACTTTTAATTCTTTTGCGTTCGTTACGTTTCGTTCTACTTTCGTTTTTTTTATACTTAGTCGTATATCACGGTTTCGATCGTCCGAATGCCATTAGTTTGCAACGTTAATAGTTTTACGTATAGTTTTTATCGCCCTTTATATTACACTTGATGTTGTACGTCGTGCAATTAACGTCAAGCCTTGATATCTCTGCATAAGTTTTTTACTGCTATAATTTAAATTTACGTATACTTACTTGTCTTTGCGGGTAATAAGAGAAAGTAGGTTTTATGTAGGTTGCACAATGTACGTATCTTTTTAATTTATTATGATACTTATGCGATTACATTCATATAACTTTTGCAAATAATATGGTGAATGTGCCTTTATTCATTTTTGCTTTATTCATTATCAGAAAACGCAATAATGAAGCCTTTTGATTATCATAATTTAAGTCCTAAAATGTAAACTTATCGAACTGCTTCATTATTAACTACATCATACGTATATAATTACAAATCTCAACTTAATAAATAAACCCTCGATATCGTACGTCGTCGCATACCAATAATTAAAGGCACGGCACGTCTGCATGCATCTAGTGGCCTCCGACAAGGCTATACCCCTAATCTCTCTATTTCACATTATATAAATACCCATATATACATATATACATAGTCATTCGCACGGGCATGCGACAATTAGACGTTTAATGTTGTGCATTTGTTCTCTGTGCATCTTGTTGTCTCGCGCGCACATGTACGTACGCACGCACACACGCACGTCACGCTCACAGGTCCCCGTCGCATGAGCGAACGCGATTTGCCGTCGCGCTTGGGTCACGAGGCGCCTACGCCGCAGCAAATACACAGCAGCAAATCCGTTCCCGCTCTTCATAGTAAGTATATCACCGTCACCATTCTTTCTCACTCAGTCGTACACACACATAAGATTTTTCACGTAGTATTATATACTTCATACTCGCTTGAAAGATGTCACTCTCAACCGAAAGCAGACCCACGTCACCATACACACTTTGTCACGCTTATTTTCATACTTCTCGCTCTCTCTCACACACACACACACATATATAATACACACTACTTTATACTTATAATGTAAACACACGAAAGTGGATAAAAAAGACACGAAAACACTCTGTATAATACACGAGAATTCGTCGCCACGATACGATAGTATCGTAAGTGGTGAGTAGGTCTGATGATGATGATGATGTACTTGTATATATAATGGATCGAATGGGAATAGATGTAGGAACCGAAGGCAAGCTCCAGCACGAGGTCTTTAACCCGGGCTACAGCAGAGCCTCGTCGAGCAACAGCGTCACGCCGCCAGTGCAGCCTCCCCCGATGCCCGCTATGAATGGAGCCACTTCATTAAGATCAAGGTACATTTTCTTTTATATTGTTTTTACTTTATCTCATTATCTCTATTATCAATTGTTTCAAAAACAAAGAATTGATATAACCAGATACGACGAATTTGTTAATCTAATCTCACCTCGTTTCAGATCCAGTCATAACTTGCACGATCCGAGCAGAGCAGGAGGCGGTGGAGGCACTTTGCCGCCAAGCGGCTTAACAAACAGACAACAGTCTTCGCCCAATTTAAATCCAAGCCATCCGCACGGGCAAAACAGCATGCAGAGCAACGAGGCCGAAAGATTCTATCAGAATTTGAGCGTGTACAGGAACCAAGAGCCGCCGCACAAGCAGCAGCCAAGCCCTCCTCAATCATCCGACGACAGGTACATTACACGAATCTTGATTGGTTTTCTTTTATTTGAAATTCGTAGAGTAGATTGAGGCTTAATTAAAACGATTTCGTTGTTTTACAGAAGTCCACTGCACGTACAAAAGCCACTATCGCGCGGCTCGGAGAATGCGCTGAACCGTACGATTCCGGACATCGGTCAAGGCAAAGAACGCCCAATGTCAGCATACATGCCACAGGGTCAACCTCAACAAGGCTACCCAGGCCAGCCAATGCAACAACAGCAACAAGGCCCACCGGCCCGATCGCAATCCTCCCGAGACATTATCCGCCAAGAAGCCAAACTACAGGAAATGCAGGAAGAAGTCCGACGACGAGAACTACGTGGTGGCCCTGGTGGCGTCTCTGGTCCCCAAATGGGCGCGTATCGTACGAACACTTACAACCCACGAGCTGGTGCTGCCGGACTTCAACAAAACGCTATCCGCCAGGGTAGGCCCCTGGGCTCTACACCAAACCTTGGCCCTACGTCGCCGAATTACGGCCGTCAACCTGGACAGAACTACGCGTACCCACCGGACGCACAGTACAACCAGCAGTACGGACAGTTTAACAAGCAGCAGCAGCAGTACGCTGGTGCTATGAGCCGCCAATATGGACAAAACGGACCCCAGTATCCTAATGGACCGGAGACGGAGATTGGCGGTGGACAGTACACGAATACAGGCATGACCAGGTCACACACGGAAGGTGATATGGCGAGCGATAATCCACCGGCGCGACCGGCGCTGCCCAACTCGAGTAGCAGCCCACCACCGCCTGTGCCGAATACGATGACGCACCCGTTGTTTAACAAACAGTTGGATCCCTCTTCTAGGTAAGTGTCATATACTGAGGAATGTGGAGAGGAAGATTTGTAGAAATTGACTGATTTTGATTTTCTGTTTCGTTTAGATATACTGCTAGCATGCAGGACCCTCCTAGAGGCGGATACTATCCTACTACAAGCGGCTCGCAACAGCCGCGTCAGTACCAATTCAGTGCGACGAATCCATGGCAACGCGAGGAACGCGAGAAGGAGCAAGCACGACGACGAGAAGCAGCGCGTCAGTGGCGCGACCAGCAGATTACCGAGCTCAGTAGCTTACCCCGACGAACGCCCCAGCAGGATGAGCAACTACGCGCTCTCCAGCTCGAGCGTGACTTCCAGAAACGCGCCCAGGAAGAGCAACAAGACGAGGACGAGGAGGGCACGGAAATCGAGCCCGAGAGCCCGAGCAACAGTCGGTTCCAGGGCACGATGCGCACCGCCCAGGACCGCAACCAGATGAACAGTCAGCAACCCCAGCAACAACAACCACAGCCTGGACTCTCGCGCACGAGCGCCACTAACCAGTCTGGCAGAGGTGCTCTGTCGCCCCAACCCGTCGGTAGTCAGATACAGATGACGAATGTGCCCATCCACACCGTCAGCAGCCAACAAGGCGGTATGAACAACTCGTACGGCAATGAAATGCCTAGTAACAATGCTGCTGCTGCCGCCGCCGCCGCCGCTGCTGCTGCTGCCTACGCTCAGCAGCAGAATCAGAACGTTAATAGCCAGCCACCAGCGTCGGTTGTCGTCTCGCCTTCGTACGGCGGCTCGCCCAACGTTAATCAGTCGAGTACTAGTCAGAAAGCGAGTTTAGAGGCCCAACAACAACAGCAGCAGCAGCAGCAGCAGCTGATGCAGCAGCAAGCGGCGAACGAGGAGCGGGAACGACAGCGCAGAATGGACGAGATCAAGAGGCGTCAAAATGAGTTTGATGAGAATCAGAGAAGAAGGCAGGAAGAAGAGGCCGCTGCGGCTGCTGCAATAGCCGCAGCGAGACAGCAGCAGCAACAGCAACAACAGCAGCAGCAGCAACAGATGCAATCGATGTACCAACAGCATCAGTCGAATTTACGCAATCAGCAGCAGCTGCATCCCGGCATGCTAAGATTGGATAACCTCGTAATCGATGAAGATAATTCGCCAAGTTAGTATATTAATGGTTATATTAAGGAATATGTAGTTTTAGAGAACAAATATATATTGATATTATTAAATGTTTTTTTTTTCTTTGTAGATTCTCAAAGTGGTAACGAAGCTCCTCCACCACCGGAGCGAGGCTCGAGTTACGCCGTAATGTCGCAGCAAAGCGCACTGCGATCGAATAGCTCGACGACGTCGAATTCTCTGCTCGGATCACAAACGGCAACTCTGCCTATCAAGAGGGTATCATTCCATGATCCCAACGCCAACACCGAATCGCCAACCCGAAATAACACGTCGAATACGTCAAATATCGTAAATTCGTCGTCAGTTACAATGGACACTATTAGAGAGGACCCCAATGTAAGTTGTCCTACGACGAGATTGCTCATTCACCAACATACTAACAAAAACAGTTGAATTAACTACTAATAATCACTTGTGAAAGTATAGAAACTATAAATATCAAATACCTCTTCGTAATGCGACCAATGGCAGATTATAAAGTGAGGTATACCGAGGTTTCGATGATCCACCGACCGTTACATTACCCATATTATTATTATATGCATGTGGCAATGTTTATTTACCCCCTGTCAAAACAGCTGTGTTATCATCATCTGTGCTCTTTTGTCCATCATGAATTGTTGTAAACATTATCATTGCCATTTATGCAAGCGTGTACTCCTTCAATTTGAACGCATTCTTGCCCGGTTTTTCCATGTGTTTTTTATTTACTGATTGTTCTTTTAAAACAATGACGATCGAAACCATTAGTAGACGTTTATTTTAGAGTTGTATTTATGTGTTATGCAGTGGTAGATATTTTTTGTATTCATAATTTTGCTAGAAACCATAATAATTATTTTCCCTTCCCTATAGAACTTCATAAACGATGCAGAGATGTTATTGGCTTCTCCGAAAACACCCGAAGGTCCCGGAAGTATATTCCAAGGAGCGACTCCTGGCGTGATAGGCGCTCAGGAAGTTTATAAGTACGTTTTGTTAATTTATTTCTATTATACTTTGAATCGCTTTTACATTTCTTTAATTTTTTTGCTCGTATCAGGGATCCGAGGACACGAAGATTGGCAGAAAAACAGAGACAACAACAGAATTTGCAAATGGGTGCGGTACCAGAGAAATTGAGTTTCAAGGAAAAAATGAAAATGTTCGCCATGGAAACAGGAGAGGACGGCACTCCAAGGGATAAGGTGAAAATTTCCCGAGCTCAGCGTGAGATCGACAACATTGGAAGTCCTTTGAGTTCGAATAATAATAACAACAATTAACAAAACATATAGGGATGGCGAGACGCAGCATCCAGTTATCCAGTTATGTAAATACCAGAGTTGATCGACTGTGTGCTTGGGTGCACGACAATCACGATAGGATCATCGAGCAAGGATGTTACCTTTATTGTTTCAAGTTTAAGGATCAAGACTATCCTTTGTTATTGTTGACGTAAGCAAGAGTATTGCGGTTTTCTTTTACAAGCGCGTTTTATAGTAAAATTGTGCAAGTAGTTTAAAATTGTGGAAATTTGCAGTTTTAAAAGTATATATATAAATTAGGGTACATATTTCATCAAATGAATGATGAATCCAACAATGAAAATTTTATTCTATTCTTGTACCTTTTACAAGTATTAATACGCTACGATATTTTTAATTGTTTACTGGAGTATTGAATTATTTTTTATATTTTTTAGCAAAATTGAAGCTTTGTTTTTTTTTAATAAATCTTGATAAAGCTATCTTTATAAAGTTTAATCTTGTACCTTTTTTTGCTAATAATCACTATATTATTTTTTTAACACTTACTTTAATTATTCATTGTAAGACTAAAATTAATGTAAGAAACCACAGAAGTCTTAAAGAAGTATTGAAAGATTAAGAGTTAAAAGAAGAATCGATTGTTCGAAGATTTCTTGATTGAAATTCTTCAATGTACATGTATTTAATATTTATGTATGTCTGATAGTATGCATGTCTTATGTCACTCTATGTACATACTTAAGTTGAGAGAGTGACAGAAGTGTCTGAATGATAACACTGAAAAAAATATGTCATTTGATATTTACATTTATACAAAAATATGGATCTGTGCGACTCGAATCGATGCTTGGCATTGATGGCTTCAAAAATACAGATCATTATGGGACCTATTTGTCACTCCAAAAACATACCTGTATCTCGTGCGCTTTAAAAAAAGATTGTTTTCTTATTCGTATAAAACATTACTTATTTATACATATATTTTATAACGAGTATGTCGTTTGTACATGATATTTTGAAAGCAGAGCTAGATCTCGTATTAACTATCGTTACTCAGTAACAGACCTTACATTTTCCTGAAATTGTAATAACTGTTTTGATATTTTACGAGATAATGAGAAAAAAATAACAGATTGTACTGGACATTTTAAACTAAGTATTAAAGAATACGAGATAATGTTTACAAAAGTTTCGAATTCATAGTAGTTATCAAACTGAGACATTATGAGCAAATTAACTTAATATCCATAAAAACAATTATAAAGTGAAATAAAAAAGAAAATAAAAATCAAATTACATAAAGAAAAATAGCAATACGTGGTAGGAATTTTGCAAACTACCAAATGTATGTTGTTTCAAACTAACTGTCTAAAACTATCCATATAAATATAAATATATATAAATATAAATACGCATTATATATATAATACACAGATTTGCGCAGGGACGCGTGCACGCAAATACACTCAAATATAAATATTATAGATATGCATTTAAAAAGAAAGAGAAACTTACACCATACTAAATGTTCTAAGTAGAAATAACATTACATAACATCGGGCGAAACTCCAAAGAGCCTAAAGCCCACAAGAACAAAGCATAGCAATATTAGAGTATAAATGTTGTTAGTTGAAAAAAATACAAAATAAAAAATGAGTGAGAATGAGAAGTAAAATACAAAAGGGAGTTCAGATTTTCTATCATCTAAAGTAGAGATTGGGTCTATATCTAGACTACAGTGGCAATAATCTAACTAGCGTAGGTTCGTTTTTCGCGTTTTTGCAGAGCGCAATAGCCATTACAATATACGAAGAACATTCCTCGCGATTCAACGAAAAAAAAATTTGAATGACGAAAAAAAATCTAAAAAAAAAACAATATTAAAAGAATAGTAAAAAAAGCACGTAATTTGTTGTATAACTAAAAAAAAGTTAGCGTTGTTCCGATCGCGATTACGCGCTCGATTTTAATGCTACGCGTCGCTCTCGTCTCACACATTGTAGACGCGTGAAAGACGCAACAACTGTGACAAATTTTTTTCCTTCGAGACGAAGTGTAAATCGTAGTTATATAAATATATCGAAGAATTGCATTATAAGTATGCCTGTGCGCGTGTTTCGAGAGTAGCCTAAATTTGTTGATTCTATTTGCGCAAACTTCAGTCGTGTGTGTTATATAGAAAGCGATCGAAACGAGGTAACAAATTTTTTTCTTTCATTTTTTTATACAGACGCGGGTCCTAAACTTTGTACAGCGGATATGTTCTGGATATTGTATGTGATATAATATAGGCCTTTCTTTCATGGCGAAAGATTATCGAGTATGTAATTTTCGACTCGCGAATGCATGCCTAGTGTGTATGTGTGTTGAATTACAACCGTGAGAAACGAAGCATGCGCAACAACATCAACAACAGCTATAACAACACACATGGGATTAAATACGGACCAAAAGAAGATCATTGCGTCCACGAGAAAAAGAAATATTTATTGCTTGTTTTTACATTTTTAATTTATTATTACGTATGTGAAAATAATAGTCTTTCTTTTTCATTTAATACTTTTAAAATAATAAACAAAAAATATGAAGATATGTATTGCGCGAGCGATGTTGTTAAGTTTTTCGTATAAGTAAAACAAGAGGAAAAGCGCGAAATGAGTGGAAAAAGTAGGTTTAAAGATATAGAAGAGATAAATTGTTACGAAATACAAATCCCTGCAAAATACTAATGAATTGCGATTGTTGTTTTTTCAAAGCCTTACGCAAAAATATTAGAGTTGTACGTGGAAATTCAACGGGACTCTTATTTTCACGGCTGAGAGCGTGCGTAGAAGAAAAAGGTTGATTTTTCCGTTATGTTTGTTATGTGTCTCCCAATGATTTGGGGAACGAGGCGTGGCGAGATTTTAAAAAAAGAGGGTTGAGAAAACCTAGGAACGAACGAACAGATGTATAAAAATAGAGCGTTAGCGAGTATCCACAGTATAAGTTAGTTGCAGCTAGAAGCAGTGAGATAATGAGCTGGAAAGCGAGAAAAAACGGTTACGTCCCTCCTTGTTGTGTATAGCAAACGTATTTGCACTATATTTTGTAAGACTTTTTAATTGTCACTAGAGGATGATTCTAATGAGCGATGAGGTAGATTCCTTTTCCAAACGCGCGACATCCGATTCTTCTAATTAGTAACATCTTATCTACATTAATAAACTATGTATATCAATTGTAATTGTAGAAAACACACTATATTTTTTAATGATTGTTCATCGTGTCATTACGCATTATTCAGATATGATATTGATGAGAATTTAAATAAAATAAATATCGAGCAAAGTTCGTGTCTTGTGCTTTTTCACTTTCAATGTCACACGACCATACTTATATTTTAGTTTTCGTGGCTTAGACTCTGGGTAGAAATTTTAGTTTTCTTTAAAATTTAATTTCTAAAATACTTTAATTTAAAAAAAAACTGAAAAATAAACTTATATATAATCTTGCACTTTTTTAGATTTAAAATTTTATCCAATTATTATTTTTTAAGTTTTTTTAACAATAGAAAAATTATTATTCCTTATATTAATTTTAAAAAAGAAACATCGAAAAATCCGAAAACTGATTACTCCACCCGCCTTTCGATCCACAAATCTCTTATCAATCCACGAACAGATCCGCAGCCTCCCCGATAATCCGGATGAGAAGCCGTGGCTGTTGCTGCTGCTGCTCCCCGTCACTTGTCCAATTTGCGCGTTGGACGATGCGATATAGCGTTCGACTTATCTGTACTTGTGCACCGTGCATCACATACATTCCCAGTGAACAAGCCCTGCTAGCGTAGATGCAGCCGGGAACTGCGAGACGCTGTCCATTACCGTCGACTTCTGTTCCGATTTCAATTACGCCACGATGAGGCCTTCTGCAGGAGAGCTGTCCTCTGGGAGAGAGGGAGAGAGAGAGAGAGAGAACGGGAGAGTTGTTGTTCGGGATATTAAGATTACAAGATTTACAGCGGTACCCGTCTTAATTGTAAACGAATAATAACGTTGTATTGTCGGACTTTACAGTGTTTAGGAGGAATTTGATAAGACGTAGAAGTTATTATATATATGGAAAAACCTTTTTATTTTTTTTAATTTTTATGTTTATCTTTTTTAGAGTTGTGTGATATTATGCTTGCATGTTTATATACTTTATTTTTTAGTAATTCACAATATTTTATTTCCGCTCATTATCTTATCGAGAAATCCAGAATACGTTACTCAGGAAAAAAATAAATTTAGAAACAATGAATTTCTTTTTCATATTATACGATTGAACTTCATATCATTTCGGAGCAGTTAAAACATTTGAGTTTATACTCGATTCCTTCGAAGAAAATGTTTCCATTAAAATTTTAGGCTATAGGGAAAAATTTTTATATAAAAATCTTTTAGACTATTAAAAAAAGTTCTGCGTGTAATCATGTACATATAATGGTTTGTTATCAAATCAAAATTATTGCGCCCTCCACCACTCTTTCCTTATTCCTTGCGTTCAATCGTTATTCGTTCCGCTCCACTTCTTTATTTTTATATGATCATAGGTTGCGGGCTGCCCTATGCTTCGTGGTATAGTTGTCATTTAGTCAGGGTAATTCTATACTGGTCGTCTAGTCAGGAAAATAAAGGTGTAGCATTGTGAAAAGAACTATTGTTGAATGATTTCCATTTTCTATATTTTTTAATTTAAATTGCCGATGATGAAAATGCAAACTACTGTCCATATATAAATATTAAACACTCTCCTGTTTATCCGATTAAACTTAAATCGCAATTGTCATGTGAAATAAAAATGCGTCTATGCACTTTCTACAAAGTACCTATAAGTACTTACTAAAAAATTACCAAACACAATGATCATTGTATGTAAAACACTCATCCAAACTAACAAAAGATCAATTAAATAAACTACCAACTTGCCAAGTACAGACCCAACCGAAACCGCATTACCGTTCCGCGTTTCCCCGACAGCACAGCAGCAGCAGAGGTTCATCGCACATGCGCCCTAGTCAGGGTGTGAAGATAACAACGATGGTGCGGACTGCGGACGGTCAGACAGGGACATCCTATACCTACTCTCCCCGTCTGGCAAAAGGTGGGGTTGTGCGCATTTTGCAGCGCTTTGCTACTCGTAGTGCGCAGCGCACATATACATATACCACCTATACCTATATCCTACAACTATATACCTACATGCAGTCGGCGCGCGTCGAGCCGCCGATACCGCCGGTGGACCGGGAGAGAGACGGAACGAAACTATATACGATAGAGGGAGAGAGAGGGAGAAACCGAGTCGCGGAGCGAGAGCGCACAACTGCGACAGGAATTTTCAGTGAAGCACATTCGTGCGCGAACCGGTCGACCCGACGGACGACGTTTCCTCCATATACACGTGCATACCCCTCTTTCACACACACACAGCGAATATACATATATACAAATATATACTTGTTCTCTCTCTTTCTAACACCCACACACGCACTCGACCGATATATAACAATCCCTGAATCCGCAGTGTGTGCCGCACGCACACCCTCTCCCTCGTCCATATCACACCTTATAGATCCATATACAATAAGCGTACAACAACGAAAAGAAAAAGAAGAGTTGTAGTATAACAAGAGGAGAGAGAGGAGAGCGCGCGCGAGCAGCGCGTTGCCAACGGGAGCCGGCTCGCGAATTCCGCTCTGTGTGTGTGCGCCTCTCTCGCGAGGAGAAAGAGATAAAGACTCCCCGTTGTCCCGTGGTGGTGGTGCTGCCGCTGCTCTGCTGTGAATCTTTCAACTATCTGTATACGTATACACACATTCATCCTCCAGGACCGGTTCTCCGCTGCTTCTTCTTCGTCCCCCGGCCGGCGGTGTGTTATTAGCAAGGAAGGAGAGCCCAGCAGCGGCAGAGACAGACAAGACAAGAGGAAAAAGCAGCCGGTGCACACAGGAGGGAGAGATAACAGGCCATCCGGCGCTTCAAGGTAACCATCGCACACACGCGCGCTTGCGTGTACTAACTATATGTGTACATTCATTTATTTTCTCCTCGGTCTGTGGGAATCTCTCTCCCTTTCGAGAAAGAGAGACTAACGCGGGGAGGTAGGTAGGTTCTGCTTGAATTATGTATCATGGCGGCGGCCGGGTCGGTCTCTCTCTCGCGGCGCGTTATATACTGTACACGTATATATGCGCCGCGTGTCGTCGACGTCGTCGCCAAAAGCAGAGACGACGACGCTGCTCTGCTGACGTCGGTTTTCGAATACACATGTACATACACACGGTTCCCGTTCTTCCGGCCTGCCTAGCTACCTATCTCTATCCTGCTATATATCTACAAACGCGCTTTCATTCTTCTCTTTCTTTCTCGAGCAAGAGAGAGAGAGACGTGGGTAGGTAGGTATAGCAGTTCGCCTCTGCGGGGTCTAAAAATACGTTGACGCCGCGGCGCGCACTACTCGCACACGAGGACGAAATGTGCCGGCGGCGGCGGCGGCTCTCTATCTTTATCCCTCCGCGCGGCGTACTCGCGAAAGATGACGGTCTCGTGCTTCCATACTCAGCACACATGCACACATTGACACACACATCCCTCGAGTTTTTCGTCATTGACAGATACAGCTGTTTTCTCGGGACTTTCCAATTTTGGAAACAGTAGGAACATGCGTGCGCATTGGTTTTTGTTTTTCGGAGCACTGCTCATTACACGGTGCTCCGAAACGTGTGGCGCATGTGTGTGTTCTAGAAAAAGGACTCGAGATTCTTGGCACAGCACCATCACAAACACCTCTAACCAATTCCCCGAACCAAAACACCAGAGCCACGCCGTCCAATCGATTGTCGCCCCCCATAGCTATATACTAGCTCTTCTCTCTTTCTCTCCATCCATCCGCGTTTAATATTTGACGAACCTTATGTGGACTGTATATACCCCCCCCCATACATACATACGAAAAACGAGAACGCGAGAAGGGCACGGCTCACACGCCGGCGGCCCTTTTTCTCTTTCTGTCTCCCCGACGCGGCGCGTGATTACACGGACCCTAACACAAATCAATAAACCGCACGCGCTCGCTCTTTACACCGTCGCGCGCCGCCGGCGCTGCTGCGCTCGTTTTGCGTGGGACTTCGCGGATGAAGTTGAAGAAAAAAAATAGCGCGAGTGTATTATCTAACGTAACGCGCGCTGCTAATTACGTTACAACCAGAAAAAATGCGGGAGACAACGTGTGAGTGTCTTGTAATGGATGAGTGTAACAGCACGTATGTGTGGGGCAGCCGCCTGTCTGTTCTTACATGTCGTTTAATAGGGCAGCAACGAAGCGGAGGCAAGTTTTACGGTCATTGATGCATATTACAATACACACTACGTGCAGTGCGCGACGGCAAAAAGTATTGCGCAGTTTGTGCGCACCGATGACACGTGGCGGTAGCGCGCGGAGTTATTAGCGCAACTCTCTATGTTAAACAAATTGTAGTAGTCTCGTTTTGTTTTGTTTTTATGTTATCGTTAGAGTATACGTGATGCTGGGGTACGATAGTAGATATACGAGAGAAGCGAACAGAATAAGCGGATTTGCGGATAGAATTAAGACGCGCGACTTATTGTTATAATATACGCGCGGCGAAAGTGTATACGCGAGAATCATAAATTTTTATGCCGCAGATAACGATTCATAAATAACGCGGCGCGCATTGTTTATCTTTGAGAAGGAAAATAAGAGAGAAATACCGACACGCGCATGCGATGTACATGTATATGTTTAACGTCTCACTTGTCGTATAACGATTTGTCTGCAATCGAGACTTGTTTGTAAATAATTTTTTTCTTTTTTTTTCGATAATTAGCGTTAATTGATACAACTCATCGGTCATGCTTAAATAATTACACTCGAGCGATAACATATACTGGAAAAATAAAAAATAAAAAAAAAATAAACAATGTCGAATATATACGCTTTCAGGTTTCGTATACACAGATGGTCAAACAGTTTTAGCGGAAACTCCGCCGTTTTTTTTAAATTTCTGACACTCACACGGCAGTGAACGAGGCGACAATTGAAAATTAACGAACCGCGAGAGGGAAAATCGATACGTAACGTGTTTGCGTGTGTCTCGCGGCCTATGAAATAAATTAAATATAGTCCAACGCTCGCACGCGCGCTCGCAAATTGCTTACATTCACTTTGCCAAATATACTGCCATCGTGGGGGCTTGAGCAATCCAAAAACGAACGATTCCCTCGGGACGGATGACGCGCACCGCCGGCGACTACTCGGTCAATATCTCGAACGTTCTGTCCTTTGTGTATATATGTATGCGTGTACAGCGAATTTACGCGTGTGCGTGAACATTTTCAGAGTACACATACGTGCACACCCACGTGATTCGTAGCGGAATTGCTGCTAAAGTTACTGCAATTTTCAATAAAATGATTATTATGTTTGTTAGCCATTATAGAATTAATGCTGGATACTCAATTAGGAATATATTAGGCAAATGCCAAATTGCATTTGCAATAAATTTCTTTGTTTGTCTTCGTTTCAAAATTGTATACGTTTCAACGTAAATTAATCTAGGTGAAATGAGCTTTATTTATTGGAGGATTAAAGCGACGTGAGCCGAAATTTTCTGGCATTATTAAAATATGCTGTGATCAATGAAATGCCAACAGCGCTTTGCGTTCTACAAAATACGTGTGTCTCTATATAGCTTGAATACGATTAGCTGTTGGAGCTATCTTGCAGTTTTATCGGCGAAAATGAAGATTCAGCATAATTGAATATTTGATGACACTGCTACAAATACTTCGATAAACTGGGGCACGCAAAAATGAGAAAGTTTATCGAACGCAAACATGAAACGTAATTTCAACTTACTTATTAATAAAAATTACCAACGAATCTAAGGATCTCGAAGGTTCGTCAAAAATTGTTCACATATTCAATCCCCCAATCGTGTCTTCGTGCGCTTGTACATTTGTACTTCGTCCGTGTGATCTCGGAACAGGTTTCTCGTTCTCAAAGAAGAAGCTCGTGTGTGTGTGCCGGCCGGACGGTCGACTCCCCGCGTGTAACCGGTACGCGCGCATCGTTTCGCCAATTGTTTCGCTCCTTTTTCTTCTATGCCTCTCTCGCTCGTGTGTCTATACCTACCTGCACACTAAACTACTCTCTTCGGCATAACGCAATTAGCATTGCAGACCTAACAGCGGGTAACTCGCTTCTAAGTCATTTTGCAAACTACCTACGAGTTTGTGCTCGATCTTTTCGTGGGCTTGACGTATAGGAGAATGTTAATAATTCTTTGGATTGATATAGAATATTCTTTATAGTTGAGTCATTTTTATGTAGTTGGAGAAAAATTTATTTGTAATTAACTTACTTTTTTTTTAGGAGAAAATTTATTACTTTCAAGTAGCGTCAAAACATACTCGACATGTTGGATTTTTACTTCTTAAATAATAATTTCTAAGATTTTCGTAGCGAATTTTCACTTTTTAAATGATAGTTTTTATGAATCAGTCAATTGCTACAAAAGTAATAAAAATTATTATTTAAAAAAGTTAAAATCTCACATGTGTAAAAATAGTAAATTTTCTTATTAAAATAAAGTAAAGTTTATTAATAAATTTTTCTCCGTGTATTCGACAAAATTCCATGAAGAATATACGGTTGGTATATAATACTATAGGTGCATATTAGAACGTAACTACAACTGTAATTCTTAGAAACAAAGTAAGTCTATGCATATCTATGTGTTGCCTTTAGACTATCTATAGAAGTTGTGTTTAGCATAACCACAATAGGCACAACTTTGTACAAAGGCGACAATCAAATTTACAGATTTGCATTGTGCTATCATCATCACAATTTCAACAAGCTATAATTGGTAGACGATAGTTTTCGTAAAGGCTAGATTTTCAAAAGCATCGGCTACTATGACCGCACTGGTAAGTCAGACGTGTTTTCAAGCACTTCCGAGAAAAGGTATAGCATTTGAAACTTAGCTGGTATATACTCCGTTATACTTATTACAACGAACCCGAAGAACTAAATATATTACGTATATTTTTCTCTCTCACATCGAGGTCACTTTTTTAAACGGTTAGTAATATTTCTCTCGACTTTCGCGTATAATACGCGTTCATTTGATACGAAAATTTCCCCCCTCTCCGGAACGCAGCACCTTTTTTGCCCGGTATCCTCGCGCAGCCACTTTGAGTAATTATACCGTCTCTTGCTTTTACGCAAGTAAAGACACTTTTTGATACATCGCTGTGCAAACTTAACTGTATTTCTGTGGACTCGATAAATTACGTTTGCTTTATACAGTTACTATCACTTTACGGTATATGAACTGCGTACGAATGAAATCAAAATCGACCAATAAATCATAAAACGTTCAGAATGCTTTATCGTGAATAACCCTACCATTATTTTAATGACAAAAGATTACTTAATCTGAATCACTCCACCAAATTAAAACTGAATAAACTTTCTTCCCACCCAAACATTTGTTCCTGCCAGTAATCATGTGCACTTTGTACCTTTCCGCGACACTCTTAAAACCCACCACCTCCATCAATCTTGATAAGCAGCTTTCACTTCATCTTCTCTCGAACAATAAAATAAAAAAGTCACCCCTCTCCACGATAACACACACACCAACCACCGGGGAATTCCGCAATCGAAAGACGTCTAGAAGCCGGGCAGACGGTGCGCGAAAGCATCACCAGCACCGAGCGGTGATATGTTATCTTACGTAGCGCCAAAGCTCGAATGTACACTGGACGCAGGGAGATCGTATTGTAACACCTAACATTGTTATCTCTATCGCGCACCTCTTAAAATACCAGAGCATTAATTTACGGCCGATTGCGACGAGAGATCCTCTCTGTGTGTGTACGTCTCGAATGCAAAGTTTATCGCAGCGGATCAATTTTCTCGCCTGTGTATGTCGCTTACGCATGAGTAAGGAATTAGCGAAGGCTCTGGTGCGCTTACGTCTCTGCTCTGTAGAGGAGACGGAAGGTTACGTAACGGAGTAACGCGGGGCCTGAAGGAGCCTGGGTGCGAAGAATAAAAAAAATGTTATCTTCGTCTGGAAAAGTTTTGTGGTTAATTGAGGGTCAAAAGTTTCGTTTTATCCTTTTAGTGCAGCGCATGCGCGTAGTAAAGAAGTTAGTGGCGGGGTAATGAAGTTTATGGATTTAAAGTGTCAGGTTTCGATGTTTGAAGTGATATGTAAGATTAGGAGCTTATCGCTGTGTTTTGGAGTAATTTGAGAGGAGTTGTTACTGAAAATTTATTACACGATTAATGCATGAAATGCTTGTACTAATTGCGTGAAAAAAAGTGATAATTTAAACAAAATATGCGTACTGTTGATTGGGATTTAAAAATGAGCTTACCAACGTCAACACATTTTTCATTGTTATCGAAGACAAGAGATTTGTATATCATTGAATTAATGCAGATCATCTGATTTGGCGATTACTTCTTTATCTTATTCTAAGATAAGGGCAGATTCTTATCTTTCTAAAGTAGCACGAAATACTGAGATTTTATCTATGTTAACGCTCAGTTTACAAACACTCTTCTATACCGAACACTTACGCATTCATTAACCTCATTATTTGAAAATGATTACTAATAAATCAATTTTTAAGTCAAGGGTCTATTGGTATTTCCGGCATACTTTAAGTAACTGTATCATCGTAAATCCCAGATATTAAAACCCCAATTTAATAATAACAAAGCTCTCAATAAAATCCAACTACTTATACTCCGCCGCAGAAAACACCTCCGCACGGCAATAGAATTCATCTCGCATTCAGCGCGAAAGAACTCTTTCGACCGCGCCCAGGGAATCCAAAACCTAACGAGGCAGCAAAAAAGACCAGCCGCATCAAACTCTCAGCATTGTTATGCGTCCCAGCGCGATTTCGAGCATCGAATTGTTTCTCCTCGCTCTGCGCACCCACACACATAAGTATGTACCAGCACGCGCGCCGTCGCAAAAAGCAGCGCTCTTTTGACTCTACAGGGCGAAGTTCGCGACAAAGAACCGGGGAAGCCGACGTGAAAAAAGAAGAAGAAGCCGGAGCTCAAGTGGGCGCCAGTCGACTTTTAATCTCCTTGTCGTTTGAAAGCACCACCCGGGACTTATGTATACGTTTTCGCGAGCGCGCTGAGAAAACAGAGAGTGAGAGATATTTCGCGTAAGTTCTCCCTCTTGCTCAGCCGGCTATTATTAACTGCCACACGGCGCGCTTTTTTTCTCACACAGTTGCACAAGATTTTGTTTAAGTACCCCAGACGCGCGTGTACTTTTTTAGGCGAGGATATCTCGGTGCGCTTTTGTCGTCGTCGCGCAGGTGTTGAATTGAAACGTCGCTATACATTAATACAGCTTTAATGAGGTTCCCGGTATACAGTTTTTACTTCTTTTTAATGGCATGTAGTTGAAGAGAAGCTATATACCAGCGAGCTACCAACAAAAGCGTTACTTATACACTTTTGCAAATTACCCCTCATTTTCGTTTTTCAAAATCCACTCGCGCATCATTACAGAGCGCTCGCGCGGTTATTACGCCGGCTCGGTAAAAACTGAAATGCCCACATCCGCGCAATCATTTTCCTCCTCCTACCCTTTCATAAACTATACACCACTACACACACGCGCGCAGCAGCCCAATTCCATCCTCCAAAATTTACGTCATCGCCTACGTAACCAGCTACTACCGCCACCGCCCCGCGCTCTCTTTCTCTCTGTTTGGTCGATGCGACAACTCCCACGCGAAAAAAGTTTGTATATCACGCAAAACATATAGCGGTTCTGCTATCCTTTAAGAGCTTTGAACAACTCGATAAGCAACTCGCTCGTTTTCTTATGCCGAAAAATCAAGGACGCGAAACTGCGTCGTCGCGAGAAATCTTTAAAAGCGAGGGAGAGAGAACAGGCAAGAATGGCCTGCTCACTTGGCCCGGCGCCAGAGGTCCGATCCTTCAAGCTCTGTGTGCAGCGACCGCGAAGACGAAAGTAGAGAGCCTGTGGCTATCCCTCTTTACAAGAGGAAATGCCACTGATGGAACGACACGAGAGGACGAGGCAAAGGATTATTGCGGACGAAGTGTGTCCGCGCGTGGGTGCATGGTTGCGACATTTTATTGGTTTCCTGAGATATACAACAATTTGGTTTTTTTTTTTTTATTTTTAGAGATGTATATAGTGTGCGATTGTTTTGAGAATATTGTGATTGCTTGAAAAATCGTTAAATAACGATGGAAATGTATTTTTCTTTTTCTTTTCGTAGTATAGCTAAAAGGTACAAGGCGTGTCCGGTCCGCCCCCAAGAGCGGAAAGTTACTGGCGAAAGCGCGTGTTATTTAGTATCGATTACTAATTTTGGTTTTCCCGCCCGCCGCGCGTTATTGATTTAGCTACAATCACTCCAGAGAGTCAATTTGACAGGCTTGAAAAGCCATTTTAAAAATAAAAGAAATATCCATTTAAATCCAAAAATAATTGGAGCTAACTCTATAAGATCCTTGGAGTATTGATTTCGTGCTATCATTCATATATACAATAAACTCTCCCATCCTTCGTAATAACTCAATCCTGAGCCGCTCTCGGTATAAGGATTACTGTGTATTATCCCCTCTCCTCTGAATAAACACTATACTATACGTTCTCTGCCAAATGCCATCTAATTAATTTAATTTTCATTAAATTGAAACAAAACTTTTGAACCCCTACGTAAACCTTTCCACGGCTCATTCCGCTTCTATTCTTCTTTTATCTATATCCTTCACCACCGGGCTCTAAAATACTCCATTACGGCGATTAAAAAATTTAATCTCTCCGAAAAATAAAACCCGCGCGGGTTCGTCCATTTCCTCGCTCGTTTTAAAAACACCCACGGTCCAGAAGCACCGAGCCAGCGAAAAGAAAATCCCTTTTCCGAAACAATTCTCTCGCTTTCTCTCTTCCACCCACACATCAACACTTTGCATTTTCGGCGACCTCTGCTACGCTAGCCTAAGGTCGATCGATATCCGGCACGCTCGGACGTCATATTTCCTCCGCTATATACTTACACAGACATCGAAGCGCGCTCGTCTGTCTATCTTCTAGGAGTTCTCGAGTGAATTATGCGGACGCATCGCAGGCGCCACGTAATTTTTCTCTTCTCTCTCTCTCTCTCTCTCTCTCTCTCNNTATATACGGCGCTACTGCTGCTGATGCGCAATATTCAGAAAAGCACGCGCGCGTGCAGAAATAGAGTGCAGAGTGCGTGCGTTGTGTGACGCATGTGTTCGTCTAGCGGCGAGGTGAGGGTTAATGAAGTTAATGGCCTGTCGATGGGGTATACAAAGGGAGGAAAATTTACGAGAGGGAGGTTGATGAGAGTGCCGCTGAGAGAGTGCGTATTAAGAGTGTGCGCGGTGCGGTCGTTTTTCCTGATGCACTCAAAAGGCTGCTTTCATGTTGCGGAATTGTTGTTGTAGTGCGATCTGGAATTTTGTTATTATTAAGTGAATTCAGGACTTTGAGTATCGTTTTTCTTTCGGATTGCTTTTTATTTTTAAGCTTTCCGTAAAAAGAATCCACGTCATTTTTAATTGTTTTAAGTCGGTGCATTCTATTGCTCAAATGCATATTTAGAATTAATTCGAATTATATATTAAATTTGTGGTTTGTATATCAACTGATGGTTGTGGTTTTAACGAGAATTATGACCCCTCAGATAATCATTTATTAATAAGTAAAGTGCATATGAAAATATCGAAATGAAATATTTCGGAAACAACAAAGAATTCGCCAGGATTTAAATATTTTCCATCGTTTATGAGAAAAAACCGCAGACACCGAAAGAGCGGCACGCGCGCGCGCGCATTATGGAATAACCGCGGGGATACTTTTACGTTTGCATGAAATAAAAGTCATACTCATCGCGTATAATGTTTTGATCCGGTATTGATGCATGTTTACGCTAAAAGAAAAAAACGAAAAGAATATTGGATGATGTTACATCTATCTACGTTAGTACGTAACATCGAGTTGCATGAAAAAAAGCGCAGCTGGCGATATATTGTGAATGAATATTTCCGCACCTGACTAAGTAATACTTTGTAAGTATTTCGGTGATGTTTTATTTATAACGTACATAATGAATTTTTATCGGAATCAGAGAACTTAGCGTCACTTTTATAAGAAAACGACACCGCGGGCAAGCGATGCTTTCATGCTTTTATTCAAAGAGTCACGCGCGCAGGTTCTATTTTGCATTCACTTTTCCTGTAAAAAGACGCAAAATCCTTGCTCACACAGGTTTTTCCCAGAAAATATAAAATTCTATTTCACATTACATTTAACTCGAAGCGCGATGCTTTCAACGGAATGTTCTCTTCCCGGAAAATAATATTGCTTTTTTAAACGAACGCGTAAAATGTGATATTTTTTGTTCTGATACTGCGATGCGTATTGCGTATCGTGTACGTTTAAAATCAAATATATATATAAAAAGAATATAAAAAGATTTTTTCGTTAAAAATTATACCGCCTATCCTGAATGCCACTACTGCATTAAGTATACGACTAGTTCAATGCATCAAAACATTTATCTCTTCGACTGCATAATGGAAATTAATTATTCATACGGCTACCAATTACATAATTAGCCTACAATCAAACGGCATAAGTCCTCTAAAATTGAATATCATTCAAAAATACCTTCAATTATCTTTCCAACATCTTCCAGCCCCAACCTTACCCTCCACGCCCCATAAATATGAGCCTTCACTTACGCACTTACTCCGGATGATAATAACAAACCGCGTGCTTGCCCGCGCGCGAGTTGCATGCATGAGCGTAAACAAAAAAAGTAATCGATCGCGTAATGTTATGATCGCGTCTTGCGATACGCAATTTGATTATGCTAGCGGAGCAGCAGCGATACGCGTCGTACATATATATAGATATAGGTACACGCAGACGACAACATACGGCGTCTATCTCGCGTTTCATTCTCTGCGGCGCATTTTACATCAAGCGATGTTCACATAAGTGCTGTAGATATTATAAGGTGGGAGCGCGTAATTGATGCAGTGCTTTTGAGGTGCGCGCGGAACAAGTTTTCGGCTTGACGGAAATTTTTTGCATTTATCGGCGTAAATGTTTGCGATTTTACATATATAATGAAAAGGCAGATAAAAGCTCGTTTCTTTTAGTTTTATTTTCATTTCTAATGTTTATATTTTACACTTTCTAACTGACTGGTTTATCTTTAAACTTTAGATAGAGCTATTGAAAAAATGGTTTGACGTAAAGTTATTTTAAAAACTTATAAAAACGTTTTCAATGGGTACCTTATATAAAGAATGAGAAAAATTATTTGGGAATTTGTATCTTAAAAAATTGGGAGCAGTTTTCAGGATTCTGAATTGGTAGTTTTTTTTGTAAATTTCATCACATAACAGTTTAAATTATCATTTAAAAAGATAATCTTAACTATATTTCAGTCTGAGAATGAAATTTTAATAAAGTTTTATAACTTTAATGAAGGTTTGTTTAGTTTACACGGATTGCAGAAGATTCGACTGCACCTCTATATAACTGTTATCATTTGATTTACGAATATTTATCTAACTGTGTAAGGGAGCAGCCAAGTTTACCCAGTTAAAATCGGTTTTCGCACGAAATTGCAATATTCACTACAATCGCGACTTTGCCTTTCTAATTTCGTATCATTGATAACCAAAAGTCCGATAATAGACCTAATTAAAACCGGCGAAGATTGAAAAATCATCGCGAAGTTAAAAACATTCTTTGCCGTAAAGCTCCGATAAATGCCACTCTCCCCCCTTCTTATCGTGAATTCATTAGTTCACGAAAATACTTTTTCTGTTCCAAAACACGAAAAACGACACGTGATGGATCTGAAGTTTGCATCGTTGGAATTCAACGAAATAATTTTTTATGATTTACGATTAAAGTTATTAAACAAAGCAAATTTTATCTAAACCTTTGTGTTAAAGTTATTTACATGCAAAATCAACATTATTTTGTATAAACTTGAAGTAAAATGAATTATTTTATTTCGTTGCACTCCAAGGTTGCAAACTTCAGACTCATGACACGTGCAGGTCCCTACCCCACCGAATGTCATTCTGTATACACACACGTAACAAAGTGTACATCACCAACCACTATTTTTACACAACCGCAATGACACTCAAAGCGTCGAATCACCGCTACTGGCCGCCTTATCGCCCACTACGATGATTGACATTTGCGCAGTCCGATTTGTATGATGTGTGTATACATGTACGCGACGACGATAAGCGCCGGTCTCGCGCGCTCGCGCTATAAGCGTCATTCATTGTGAAACGATACACTATATAGCATGCGAGGGAACGTTTTTTCTTCCGCCCTGACAAGAAATTTCTCGCGGGGTCATAAGCGTAAACTCTTTTCGGGCTCGCAAGCGCCCGAGTGAGAGAGAGAGAAGGGGAAGATAACAGAGTTGTTTTATATACTCTCGCAGCTAGGAATCAATTGCGAAATGCCACGTGATCGCGCGCACGCCGACGGAATTGACGCCGTCTGCGTCGGTAGTGGAATTTTTTCGGAATGAGATTCCTGCGCGTACAATGTGGAGGTATACCGCTAATCCTTGTAGCATTTGACATTAAGCGAAATCTACAAAAAAAGAATCGATGATTTCGGTGTCCGGTTGTTCGGAATTTTTTGGGGGGATTTTTTTTTTTTTAATAGTAAAAGTTCAGATTATGAATAGATTGATTTTTGACAATTTAAAGGACGCGAATATATTTGATGATAGAGAATTCTTTTTTTTTACTAACATCAGTCTGAATATGAAATGCCGGTTGTATCATTTGTCGAGGAAAGAAATTGTCTATAATTTTATAATAAATTAAACGCAATGACAAAAAGTTGATTACCTCTTTTACAGTCGTTACCCAAGGTTGAAATAGTGGATTATATATTTAATATTTATCAAGT
>JAPYZO010000455.1:0-48920 GCA_030522905.1 Torymus flavipes | reverse complement strand
GCTTTATTTTTCTCATGTTCTGGAACCTCCACAGAACCCAAAAAATGTTGTGTGGTAGGTGTGCCCCAAAAAAATTTTTATTTTTTTTTGCGTCCGTTTGGGCGTTTTTTTTTTGAGAATTGCACATATACGCAAAATTCCCGTGACGTTTAAAGCGCGCGCGAGTTTCGAAAGTTTCATGAACGCGAAACGCGCGCACGTGTATATATATGTATACACGCAACGTTTTCGAGCACTTCTAAAGTTATACGCGGACTTAACTTAGCGCGCGCGATAGTGTATAGTCCCGAAATGCTGTATTAATCAAGTGTGAGGCTCCATACAAAGCTGACACAATGTAATCGTTGAGAACGTGCACCGCTGGGATCTGATTTTATTGGATTTTTCAAGAAAGAATGATGTAGAGATGGAAATATGTTATATTAATTCTAACGTTTTATCGATCGGATATTTTTTTCTGTTATAGAATGCTGACAAATATGCACAAGAGAAGTTATGTATACAATTTACAATAATCTCGAAATAAAATTTATTTTCTCTTTTTTAAAACGCTCACCCACCCACTCGTCACCTCCCAGTGTCACTTACATTCGCGATTAATCATAAACCTAAACCCCTTTGGACTTTTCTCACTCTCCTCTCTCTCTCCCTCTCAAAAATAAAAGAGCGTAACGCGTGCGCGTGAACGCGAGAAAGTCGGAAAAGAAGCAGTAAAGGGAATTAACGCGACGGCAGTGCAGGTGACGCTTGCGCGGACGTTTGAATTACGATACTTTCAAAGGTCTTTTTGATACTCGATATTTGCCTAATGCGCTCGCACACCTTTGACGCGTTTGAGAGTTTTAAAGCGCGAAATTCGTCGCACGAGCGCGCGGAGCATTTTTGTAAAGGGGAGAATGACGCAGTACGTTTTTATTCGGCGATATATGGTCGGACCGATCGATGTATCGTTTGTCCCCGATGCAAAGGAAATTCGAAAATTTTAGGGCGTTACGTTTTTTAGGAAAATTAAATTCAAGTTTAGTTACATGTTTATTTGTGACCGCGAGCGACGTAGCAAAATACACACCGGCTTCCAATTTTTTGGAAAAGGGCTCCCGCGGCGGTAGAGAAAGCGCACCGCGAATGAAAAATCTTTTCAGCTTTTTCGGAAAAAACAACTTTTGAAAAGTTCTCAACTGAATCATCCACGGATTTACTTTTTCTGTTTATACTTTATTCATATAGGTATATGGAGAAAAAAGTATTCGAGAGGTTACTCTAACCAAACTCGAAAATATGAAAATTGAAACTCTGAAGTTTTTTCAAGTCACTTTCGAATTAGGATTCGAGAGAAGTATATACTACTAAATAATCTATACGAACGTACATAAACATTTTATCCGACAACATACCCGCCACCGTTCATAAATAATTCATCATCAATGAACAATATTTACCGATAATTAACATCGCCGACGTTCTAATTTTAACCCTCGCACCGGATAATAAGAAAAATAAACCGTAGCGCGATCCCGGCTCAAAGAAATATATCTCCGATCACCGCGCATCTCGTCCCAATTAGCATCTCTCGCAACTTTAATTACCCCGTTCGTCATCATCTTCCCAACTCTCTCTCCCTCTTTCAAAAACTTAGCTAATTATCTCTAGCGGTCTTCCAAAGAAATGAAAACGGCTCGCGCGAGAAACCACCTATCGCGCGACTATTTACACTCTCTCCCGCGGCGAAGATTCGGCGCAGCGCGCTGCCTTTCAATGGCGAGAAAAAAGAAGCCTCGCAGCGTCAACGTAATCATCGCGTACACTGTACCGTAGTAGTAGCCGCTCTCGTGTTTGAATTAACGAAATGGTGTGTGTGTGTGTATGCGCTATTTATAGCGCAGACTACGGTGTGGTTCCGTATTAATATGTATATACAAGAGCAGCTGTAAGTATATACATGTATATAGAGGATGCGCTTTAGTCCACTGGTCTCGTTTCGAGGCCGGGGGTCCGGCCGACTGGTTAATTAAGACGGGAAGACGCAAACGTGATTCCGGACAGTCAGCTGCGTCGTAGAAGGAGGAGGACACACGGACGTGCTACGTGTGTACCCCTGGATTAGCGGACTTCGTTTGACGAAGGTCAAGGAGTGAGAATTTGCCGAATGCACGCGCGGATGGCAGAGAATTAGCCGTACTGTCATCGTATGTCCAAGCAGCTGTTGGATTGTTTGCCACGAAATGCTGGTGATGGAAATCCTGTGGGTTTTGGGTTTTTTGTTGAACGGGTTGTGTAAGCCCTTCATAAGAGGTAATAATGAATTGTGAAAAGCTATAATTGTGGTGCGAAATAATGAGAGATGAAATACTAGATAAGTATAGTATAATTAGTTAATAAATGGTAACTAAAGTACATTATGTTTACTACTTTATTTCTTGAGGGAAAGAGCGTCTATGTTTTTATTATAACATTAATTTCACATATTATTCTCTCTTTTACATTCCTTTGCTGATTATGATATATCAAGTAAATTTACATTTTTATTTCATCGCTGTTAAAAAGCATTTTTATAACGCGTGTAATATTTACACCGACAGGCAGACAAATAGCCGGCTTTACTCAAAGAAGTGTGTAACTCACAGAATTATTTACTTTACCATTGCGTGCAAAATCATATATACGCGCGATGCTTGAAATATTTTATATTTACGTTTTTTTGAAAATGCATTACCTTGGTAAATTCAAACTGCAAATTATACAAATATTACATAATGAATGAATTGATCGCACGAAAATTTCCAACGATGTTTCTCCGTTATTACATATCTCGCGTTGAATCGTATTATACATAGCAGCTTTGAATAAAAGCATTGTCGGTAGATTTGTAACAAAGAATTTTTTATATTATCTTTCGACGAACAAATTTTGTTGTCTGACGAAGCCAAAGCTATTTGCACAGTTCAAGGATTAATTAGTTTCATACTTTACACGCTTTTACCAAGAACGAAAGTTCGCATCGCAGCAACTTTCTTGAGATAAATCCCGACGCGATTCCTCGAGGGATCCACATTCTGCTACTACAAAAGCATACAATCGCACCTCGAGTGCGTACCTATGTACACAGGCAATCATAAAAGACCTTAGCGATGAATGCTAATTATCAATTAACTCCCGTCGCCCCTCGTTATTGCGTTAGCTTCCATAGGAGGAGGAGTAAAAAGGCGGCCTCTCTCTTCCAAGGTCGTCTCTTATCAACGACGGCTTAGCGGCTAATTTGCGAGGCGACGACAGTTCGCTAATCACTTCCGATTTTATTACTGCCGCTGATGGAGGTGTTTATACGCCGGAGGTTAGAGCTTTCGGAGTGGATAGGAGATTGGCTTGTTTGCCGAAGATGCGAAAGGTTTTGTTATGCGCGCTTCGTTTATGGGTCAATGTTTCGGATGGGTAATAATGCGGGCTTGATAACGATGATGAAAGGGGGAAATGTGCCTGGGTGGGTTTATTTTTGCGGCGAGTGTTGTGGATATTGGTGGCGAAATATTTGATAATAATAAAAATTCTTCAATTATGTTATAATTGATGTTATGGGGTGTTGATAGGGAAATGGAGGTAATGAATGCGAGAATTTTCATTTATATATTTTTGGACAAATTTTAGTTGGAGAAAGTAATGTTGAACGAATGAAAAATCATTTTGCAATTTATTGTTTGACTTTTTATATTTGTTTTCTGATATTTCGACGAAACATTGCATTGAAGATTCACAAGCGGACATGGGAATTTTGCGCACTCAACATAGGAATTTTCACAATATTTTATCGAAATGTCCATCTTTTTTCGTAAAAAAAAGAGTTTGATATATTTTCTAACAAATAGCAGTTCCCATTTTTTTATTTATTTTTTTCTTTAATTCATTCTATTATATATATTCATACAACATGTACATTAGCACATACACATTTAAAAAGTAAACGTTTATCAAACAACTAGTAATACACGATCACCGACAAACTTTTCAATTCTGAAAATTTGTCATACCGTATCATTCTAATTTAACTAGAAACCTTTCTATCACAACCCAACCTCCATCACGCCCCATTCAAATCATATTCGAAATTCCATCCCTCTATTTCTCTAATAGAAGCGGGGCTCTTGAAAGGCTTATCTGTCCACGCTCGAGTAACTAAATTTATAGAGAAACCGGCATGCGAGCGCAGAAGAGTTAACGGCTGCCGAGTATTGTTTAGCACATGATGGTGGCCACACACAGAGCCCGTTCACTGGGTTCAAGTGAACTTCAAATCCTATGTAATGCCCTGTTATATAATTTTCGTAATTTTCTCTCTCCTGCTTATCGTGATCTAATCCGCTATTAATTCGCCAAAATGTTACTTTACAATTACTACAAAAGTCGATACCAACAACGAAGCAAAAAAGAGCTAGCGACTGATGGCACGAAGATTGCATCTGCTTTCGATTCTTCGGGATCGAGAGTCGCGCAACTCGCCGAAATGGATTAAGTTTTCTCGCGCGCTCGCTCGCTCGTTCTATCTCTCTCTCTGTGTGTCTATATACACATGTACACACGTACGCGTAACGGGTGGGGCGAAGAGGTCGGAACTACTCCATTGCCGAGCTGCGCGGGAAACTCGCGTTACACAGCGGAAGGAAAGTTTCTCGTATTTTCGCAAATTATTGAATGTTGTTTCTTTCCGAGTTTCGTGTGGCGCGAAATTTTAATGCCTTGGGAGGAGGAAGATACGTTTTAGGGCTTTTCCGTTGTTGCTTGTCGTGGGTTTTCCAAACTTTTACGCCACTTTGACCCCCAACCGTAGCTTTTTGAAACCCCAATTTAACTTTGATCTGTCGGAGATGGAAGTGTACGCTACTATTTTATAAAAAGCAAAAATATTGTACACTGTGCTCGCGTATCACTTTCATACCTAAATAAAAAAATCGTTACGCGTCGCAGTTGTTACAACTAAGACTCCCCCATCCGACTGAAAATATACGCGCTCGCACGCTCAATTATTTCTGACCCAGTTACAATTTCGTTCTTCATCCACCCCGCGTGATACGTATCTATTTTCGAATTTCCAGAATATAATGTATAACTCGCCGCAGTTTTTATTCCTCCGAAAAAAACGTCGCAAATTCGACTCCCAGCTTCTTTAATTGCCTCCTCTTCGCGTTTATTAACAATCGCAGGCCGCGGTGAGCAAAAAGAAATTATCCGGCAAACTGCAGCGCGCCTCCAAAGGATTACCCATAGCGATTACATCCACCGAGCCAATGCCCATTTCTATATTCTCGGAGTGGTCGCTTTTTACACTCTCGCGGTGTAGTGCTGCGCGCAGTTGCTGTTATTATTATCGGCCGGGCGCGCTCTGCTATTATTATTACTATTATTATCATCGGTCGAGGGCTGTGGTATAATACCGAGATTATAGGTTCAATGACCCCCTTTTTTCTCTTTCTCTCTCTCTTTCGCCGCGTCTATTGGTGTTCCAATTCGCGCGCGCGGCCGATGGTTTAGTTTTCGGCGAAAGCTCGAAATAAATATACTGTGCTGTGCTGTTTTTTATACTTCGCTAAATATTGAAAGCGTGCGGAGCAGTAGGTCTCGCGAGTTGCGGCCGATGATATTTGGGCGAAAGGGAGGCTTATATAGAGTAGGGCTCAACACGGCAAGAGTTTTTCCTGACTATTTTCGCTCGTTGTGTTTTGTTTTTTGCGGGCGTCGTTTCTTCTCTTTTATTTACCCAGCGGTGGAATATACGATGGACATTAATTTGGCTCGAGTGTTTTGATGTACGTTCGTCCAACGATTCTGGGCATTTTAAAATGTTCTGTAGTTTTTTATGTATATATTGTGTAGAGATACTAGAAAAATGTCCGTAACTTACGCGCTTACAGAGGCTCGAAATATTTCAACTCACCTAAAACAGAGAGAAAAATGTTTCATTAGTATCGCATCAAAATCAAACACGCATAAAGTAAAAAAGTATAAAACCACGCGTTCCTCAAAGACCCACCGCTCGGTTATACGAACAATGGAACCAACCTCGTCTCGCTCGCTCGCCTCTAAATTAGCCATCATCGACTGCTCGCATAATGCTGCTCCCACGGAAGTCGGCCCTAATTTACGGCTGCGGCCGCGGCGCTAAACCTCCCCTAATTTCACCCCCACCTTTAGAGTAAGCGATCCCGCGACGGCGGCAGCGGCCTTGAGAGAGAGAGAGAGAGAGAGAGAGGACGCGGAAGTTCGGGAATGCAGTGGCTGGTTTTTGCGAGCGCGCTGGGTAGTTCGGTGGCGGGGAAATTGGGAGAGTCGTGCGAGTGAATTTAAGGTAGTGGCGGCGGCGGTGGTGGTTAAACGTAGTGGCGCTTGAAGTGATTCGAATGGGCGCGGAGTTAAGCATCGATGGTTATGGTGGTTCAGTTTTTAGGGAAAGTATACATAGAGTGACTTACTTTCTGAGTAATTTTGTGAGAAAGGAAGGAAAAACAAAAATTTTCGCTGTACCATTAAATTCATTTCCCTCATACAGATTTTGTTCGCGCGTCTGTGTCATATTCTATAGAGGGAATTTTTTAGTGACCCGCAGAGCGCTGGAGCTTAGCTAGTCACGTTTCTAGTCACGTAGAAATTTTTTGCCGCGTGCGGATATGACGTCGCAATTCCCCATCGCGCGCGCGCGCGGCTCGTTGATTTATTTTATAAAAATATTTCAAAGTTTGAAAATTTTTCGAAATCACGAAAAATGAATGTTAAAAAAAAAAGAAGAAGAAGAATATTCGCTCGAAGCGGATTGCATACATAGAAAATTTCCTACGTACATTGTTATATGACAATTATTATTAAATTATTATCAAACTTTCCACTCGCCAGAACCATTTCGGACAGCTTAAGAGCGTTCTTATATAAATAATCCACCAGGCAGCCCCGCACTACGCAGTAGAAAAGAGCGAAAGATAAACCTCACTCGGCACACTTCATAAAAGTACAATTCCAAATCGACTCGCGGCAGCGGCGGCGGCGGCACCTTTACTTAGATCAATTTTCCACCTTCGCCGCAGCTACACCACCTTTTTATCGCCCCCTGCCGCTCTCGTCCGATCGTTTGCCTTTCCCTCTCTCTTTTCACGGCGCGTCACGAATAAGACATCAAAAGAAGACGGCAGTGGCGGCGGAGCCGATGTCCCGGATGTGCATGTCAATGGGCGATAAGGCGAGTGGGAGGGAAGAGAGGGAAAAATAACACGAGAGCGCGCGAGAATCGTAGTCGTGTGTATGTGTGCGCGAGCGCGGATAAAGCGAATACGAGCGGCTTTATTCGCCGGAAAATAGATACGGCTTTCGTTTCGCGAGACGAGTCTTTCGGTTTTGTAATTCTCTCGCAGCTGCGAAGAGTGTTGTCGTATCGATTGTGTATGTGTGTATTGTTTAAACTTTGAAAGGAAAAATAATTTAACGAAAAGCGTTTGATATTTGAACGTCTAAGGTTGTTTTTTTAATGATGTGCAGGAGTATGTTTTAGAAGGAGTTTAGGTTATCGGTGTGACTGGTTTAATGGTCGAGGTTGAGGTCTAATTTTAAAAAATAATAAAAATGATACATTAAATTATTCATATGACAACCAATCGCATATAAATATGATATACACTTTTGCTAAAATAATAAACCAACTCATTCTTTTACTAACACACAAAATCCTACATTTTTCTCCCAGACTACTTATCTCTCTACATGAGCGACCTTGAAACAAAATAAGATGAAAATTTTCCCCTCAAAAACGTGCCATATTCCATCGTCACTCCCCTGCAAACGCAATGATTCCGCTCGAACTTACCCACCCTGTGTGCGTCATCTTATTCTTCCCCAAAAATCTAGGTAACGAAATCTATATCGACGGGAAGCTTGTTTATGGAACACAGAGAGCGAGCGGTTTACACGAAGAGGAAAATTTTATAAGCTCCACGGGCAAATCGAATCCTTCCGCTCTCCGCAAGCTTGTCGAATTCTCGTCGGAGAAATCCTTTATGGTCGCCCAGACGCGGAAAATCGAGTGAGGCGCTGATGCGGCAGCGTTTAAATGTTTCGAAAGATAGATTTTATTGTTTTTATAATTATATTTAACGAAGATTTTGCATACCATATAGCAAACTCTTTATTTTTCTTCAAGCCAACAAAATTTGTCAACATATATCCTACACATGTATATCACCCCACTAACTTTCACAACCACTCACACGTTACTTTTCATCCTCCGTATACACGGGGTAGCTCGCGTAACAGCACCGCGGGCCTGATAAATTACTTTAACATAAGTAAAAGCGCATCGCAATAAATCGCCCGGCGCGCGCACGCGCGATCGTTACAACCCCCGGGCACATATAACCGCGCTCGCCGCGCGCGAAACAGCCCTCCCACTCTCGCTCGGAGACGCGTAAAATCCGCGCGGCAGTAAAAGCAACGCCTGTATCCATCCCTCTACCACTGTATCTCTCTATGCATGCGAGTCTGCACATGTTCAACAAAAGACGCGACTGACCTCTGCTTTATATTCCGCGCGGTGCGATGCAGATACGGCCCCGCGCGCGCCTCATTGGCATTCGTCGCAGGCGCGAGCGGTCGTGCGCTCTCTTCTCTCGTTTTCTTTGTCTCTCGTCATCTCTCTCGTGGGTAGAGTACGTGTAGAGTACGGATAGAGGGGTATATTTAGCGCGGCTTTTCGATTTATCGAAAAAGAAGTAACGAGAGAGAGAAAGTGCAGCAGGTCGTGTACCCCGTGAGCTCTCTCTCTCTCTCTGTCTTAATTTCTTAGCCGCGCCTGTATTTTTGAACCCGAGAGTTATACAAGTTTGTCTTTCTTTTTTTCGTAGATACATATCTTGATAAGGTTCTTTCTTATATATACGCGACTTATATAGAGATATACTGCTGTATATATATACATACGCGTCTACACTCAGTTACGCCAACATTGTTCAGCGAAGTTGACAGATTATCTGGAAGCGCGCGCGCGCACCTAGCTCTCCGTGTGTTTGCATTAAGAAGCTCATCGGCACTTCAGCGCATTACCGGCACGTTTCGAGGAGAGAGAGAGAGAGAGGCGCTCATGCTGCGCGTATACAGCCCTCACTCTCGCAGATACTCGTCTGGAGAATAGGCGCCTTATCGTAATTGTCTGAAACTATATACGCGAGAGCGTTGATGTGTAGCGTGTGTGTGTGTGCACGCTAGTGTACATTGCGAGGCGTATATTGAAGTCACTGAGAACAGGGCGCGCTTGTCAAAGCGGCTTAAAGTCAACAGTCGGGACAAATGTGTCTTTGTGCTCTAGCGCGGGTGTGTCTTTAAGAGTTGAATGGAATGGTAGTGGTGTAGATATTTGTTACGTGCGGAATTTTGACATTATCGGTGAGTGCATATAATAAGGGGTGAAAGTCGATATTTGGTCAGGCATCTTTTTCTTCGGTCTTTTTCAAGAAAAGATCAATGGCGGGTTCTATTCATCGGCGAACCATCGCTCGTAAATTAAAGAGGCGGCGCTATGCATACGTGGCCGATTAGGGCTTTTTCTCAGAATTGGTAGCTGTAGGGGGTTGATAAGATCAACTGGTTGATACATGTGCGATTATTTTCTCTAGTATAGTGCATGCAGATACTTTTGTTAGCAAGGAACGAATGGAATAATGTTTTTCTTACTATTCTAGGAACATAGTAAAGTCAAACATCATTTACTATAACACACTATCCAATCTAAGAATTCAAGTACCATCTGATTAACTATCACTCCTTCATACCAACTTCTTCACCTACTTAAACATCCCTTTTTCCTACCCCAAATCCACCTGTCACTCACTACACCAACACCGAAAGAACGGCACGCCTATACGTACATACATCTCCCACCTCATTAATATCGCCCCGTCGCGAATAACAAATACCTCGGGCACTATGCACACACGGGGTCCACCCGTATATATACATGCACAAGCGAGCGCGGAAATTGTGCGGCACGGATAACTCATATACGCGCGGGCTGGCTGGCTGTCTCTCTTGCGCGCGCTTGCGGCTTACGCGCGGCGCGGCCATTCGCCTGTGCATACACACGCCGCGTTGGGGAAACACCGACGGCACGGTCTTATCTCCGCTGCTGCTGCTGCTGTGCATCTTTCGGGATCTCTCCCCGGAGGAGAGGAGTAGCTGTAGCCGTGGCGTTCCTTCGGATTTAATCGCAGGTGACCCGGATACTCGCAGCGCCGGGGATTAGGGGACGGTGAGCCAGGTTGATGATGATTCTGGAGTGTGTTGGGTGGAGGCGAGGTGTCGAGTGACAGATACCGAGTGTCAGGGTGCAGAGGTTTGTTGGTGGTGAGTGTTTCTTTTTTTTAACTCAAGTTCTGGATGTTAATAATTATAGGATTGGATATAGGAAGATACAGTGGAAGCTAGTATTTGTTAAACAGGAGGTACACCGAATAATAGATGAGAGTGTACGATGGTACTAAGAGGTCAAAAAGACATTCGGAATATATATCCAATCAATCGTCGTGTCGTACATATAAGGAGCTTGTAACAAATCCAGCTAAACTGCTAATGAATATTCGTCATTTTCGCAGAATGAAACTGTGAGAGACGTACATTACTCGCGAAACATCCGAAGCAAAATAGCCAGTATCAGTTTCAGGTATTTTTGGACGAGGTCACGAGTAATAAGGCTATGTACCATTATAGTGCACAGAGACGTAGCGAGAGTACGAAAATACGCGAGCCATGAATTATTGATTTCCTCACGATGGTTTCGAATGTCACGGATGTTAACTCGATAGTATATACGTATAGCTGCTTTGTATCCAAAAGTAGACCGGAACGCCGAACTGCTTAAATTTCCTCTGACAAGTTAAGTGTCGACTATAGTTAAATAATTCTTGATGAATTCAAAGTATCCTTTTCATTTCCGCGCTCATAGAACACCAATAACCCACCAATCAAAACTCATCAGCACCCCAATCCGTCACCGCCTCTCCCCAAGTCACCTTCGATTTTCCCCGACTTTTCCACCCCTCCACCATCCATTTCGCGGAGTCAGCCAGGCGAGGGGACACCGGCGCTCGGCCGGAAAAATTCGCACGTGAGAGCCGAGAGTTTTCCAACTCGACGCACTCTCACACTGCGGCTTTCGTTAATAATTCGTTGTAGGGGCTGATTTCGCGGTCAGCTGCGTTCGCTCGGTCATCGTTTGTTTATATGGGGACTCGTAATGGAGAGGTGTATAGGATGATTGATAAGAGGGTAGGGGAGTATTGTGATATTGAGAAGAAGATGATTTGTTCGTTGCTAAGTGCTTATGTAAGTGTAAGTGTAAGTGTGTCACGTGCGTTTTCAGTATCATTGTTTTATCATCATTCATAATTGTCACAATTATAACCACTTATTATTTCTAATACTATCCACGAATGAAGGAAGTAGATTGACAAAAAGTAAATCTTGCAAACGAACAGTACCTCGCGCTATACACCTATCACCGCGACCGAACCGTTTCACCGCAACAAAAACATCCATCTCCCTATACCTAAACCGCCACCCCCTGCGCTCAAAAACTCCAGAGAGACACACACGCGCGTACCGCACCGCATGACCGCGGCACACTTTACACCCCGCGAAACGACTCTCACCACCCCCTATACATACACACACATACAGATCGGGAGAACCGTCGCTCGTAAACTGGCTTCGAAATTCACGACTCTCGGTGTGTCGGACGAGCGAGCTCCCGCTGTAAAAAAATGCCCCCGATGAATAAGAGACGAGACGCGCGCGAGTCTCTTACCTGCGCGATCGAACACTGCGCTGCCGGGAGTCGCGAATAATTCATCCTCAGCAAACGCGAGAGAAGAGAGTTTGACCTTTTCGCTAGTGGAGGGGGGAAGGAGAGGATCGATCGAACGCTGACCTCGAGGGGAGAGGATAGCTGTGAGAGAGAGAGATTCTTTTTTTCTTATTCGGAGCGCAGCTGGACAAGGAGGATGGTAATGAGGGGCTGATCTCTGCGGCGAGGGAGTGGAAAAATGGCTGTGGAAGGTGGTGGAAATTGGCGGTGTAACGGGCGAGTGGGGAGATTGTTTTTGGGTATACGAACAGAATGATTTTTTTCTCGTTTGAATCAATTTTCGTAATTTTTCGAATAGAACTGTACCTGTGTAATAAAATTCAAGTGGCATTATAATTAATATATGTAAAAATGAATATTTAATGTTATAAGCTCGACGCTTTTGTATAAATAAATAATATTATACCATCAAACCGAGTAATGAGATTAACGTATTTCTGGGGGGGTAAATATAATGAAATTTAATGGAATAGTCCCTTTTAATGTTTGTTTCACGCTAATGAATATCATTTGAGTTACATAAATACTTCGCGTTTCGTTTTATTTGTACTACAAAGTCGAGCAATTATTTATACGATATAAGCAACGTTTATTAATTGCCGAATGAATATTTTGAAGGTGTAGCACGTAATTAGCTTTTGATATTTAATAATTATTTATTCATGGAATGGCATAATACTATCAAATTCAACAGATTTTCCAAGAATCAAAGGTATTTTTCTCTCTGTCAGAGCAATACTAACGAAATATATGGGATTAAATTTGTAAAATTTAAGATTCGAAACCGAAATCAGCGAGCATATAGGTATATGTATATTTACGAAAATAATACTCATATGTTTTTGGAAATTTCGTATTTATTCTATATCCCCGAATTCGATACATACAGGTTGCATTTGAATTTTTGAAATGCGACGATATGAAATTCGTATAGTCCCGGCCCCGCGAGTCCGCAAAAAGCCGCACGTTCGAAATGAAACGGTCGAGTGATCTTGTATTTTTGTTTACAGCAAATAAATATATTTATTCGGTGAAAAAAAATCTCACAAAGAAACATATTTGTCCTTTAAATTCGATTAAACGTTGCCCATCATCCCACTCGAAAAAAAGTCAACAGAGCGCAAACGTACCATCCCCTATAATATCCATAGGACTACATTCCATCCTAACTCTCCTCCTCGGGTAACCCTATCCACTATCTATACCCCCGCCGCTTCAAAACCAAATAAATATCGTTACACTCTCCTGACGGGCCGCACGCGCGAGTTTCACTTTTGAGCGGAAGCTGCCAGCTCTCTCTCTCGAACATATTTCGCGCAGTCCAACAGGTGCCGAGTCCACCGACGCCAACCGACTCTCCGAAACTCTCCAGTGGATGGGGGAAACCTCCTCGGGCGGAAACTTATCGCGCGCCGACCGCGAGCCAACAACTCCGGCGTCTGTATATATATGTATAGATGCCGAGGAGAATCCTCCGGTCATCTGGGCCGCGCGCGTTGCTGCTGCTTCCCAGCTCGTTACACGTGCACGTGATGCCTATAGCGACAGAGGAGGTTCGATTGCGAGAAAGATTTCTTTCGTGTATAGTGATACTAAATTCAATGTGAATTTGGATAATTCTTGCAGTGGAAATGTGTATGTTTTTGAAAAGCCGACAAAGTAGAATGGATTTTGTAGGTAACGGAGAGAAAGATAGAGATTGTTAAAAGACAAATATTGATTCAGATACTTTAGGAGAGCGAGAGAAAGACGGCAGTTCCAGGAGGCTGTAATAGACTCGGGAGCCTCCGTAATGCGAGAGGATATCTTTCTCCCTTTGCACTTTATCTCAGATCTATATAAAGCTTATCTTCTCCCGGAGCGAATATCGTTTTCTTTGTACGGCACTCTTTCTCTCTCGCGCGCACAATCACTTTGTAAAGAGAAAAAGTTCTTTTAAACAGCCAAACATCTGCTTTTCAATAGCGGTGGCTACCACCCCTCACTCCCCGTCGAATAGAAAAATATTATGCCCTCTTGTGGGATAGTGAATAAATGCTGCAATCTTCGCTGAATTAAAAGTTATATTCTTCATGTTTCTTCATTTGATTTATTTTCTTCGACCGCGAGATATGAGAAAAGCATGAGTGGTTTATTGGATTCATAAGAAAATCAGCTGTCTATTTTCGAGATACTCATCTGATTGTAACGAAAACATGTGAATTCTTAATCAAAGTAATCCAAGAAACAGATCGACCATAAGATTACGGGAAATTCCGATACCTACTCCGGTATAAATAATTCTCGTCTTATTTCATTGCAGACCTCGAGGTGATTGCTATATCGCGCTCAATATACCTATACCGGGTTATTTAATATTCTACCCATCAAACTCTCCATTAATTATTCATCTACTATACGAAAAATCAGTCCCGCATCTTCTCATCTCATTCCGGCCATGTTTTTCCCTTTAGCATCTTCTTCTTCTTCTATTCTCTCCCGTCCGTTCCGCGCCTGAACTTAATTGTATTTTCACGATCAGACGCGCACGCAGAAATGGAAACGTCAGGGGCTTTAGGACTGGAGGCGCGAGCGCGAGTCACGTAAGAGTGGAAATGTATGTATTGCGAGGAGAAAGATAGAGAGACGCCGCGCCGTGGCGACGAAGACTCGCGAAACGAAACGAGACGTTGTTTCCAGGGAAATAAATGTCAGCGGGGAACGAGGAAAAAATGTGCACGCCCGCGCTGCTATCTCTCTGTCTCTCCCTATATCTGTCCTTCCACCTCTCTCTCTTTTCACTTTCAGCCCCTATCTCTCTCTATCTCACTTTTTTTTTATTCTCCCGCCCTGTCCCTTTCTCTCTGCATGGCGGCTGCTGCTGCCTTTTTCATCCTCGCACTCGACGATTTGACTTACTTTGTTACTGTCGCCGTTGCAGGCCTCCCGTTTTATTTCGCAGTTGAATTTACCGCCGCCTTATATGCGCGCGTTGAGTAGGCGCGCACGCGCGCATTTTCATATTCCCTCGCGCGCTCGATGTAATTTTGTGTTTCGAAAATTACACGCGCGTCCCCACATTCAATTTTCACTTTGCCTTCGCCAAATGAGATTTTACCCCGCGCGTGTAATTTATGCCACTTCGCGTCCGCGAAAATGTTTAAGGGAAACGAGGTTAGTCGGTTAATTTTTAATGCGCTGATGAGGTGCTGGCTGTAATGGGGATATTGCTGATTGAATTTCGCGACTGATAGATCAAATGCTTTAATTTTGAAGAGAAGGTGTGATTATAGATATTGGAGTGAGAAATAATTTTATACAAAGAAAAACTTTTTCTTCGCATAACAATAAAAATTTCTCAAGCATGCTCATTATTTAATTAGTTTAAAATTTTTCGTTTTCACGAGCACACTTCAGATTTTTTGTGCCGCACGGGCGCCGATGTTTCATGCATTTTTATTCGACCGCCGCGCAGTTTTCGCTTCACGGATTTTAGTTCATTCCCGTGGGCTATTAACTATTCCCCGAAACTTTTTTGTTCGACTTCATTAGCGAAAACCGCGGGATCTGTGCGCGCTGGCCGAACTTTTAAATTGATAGAGCAAGGTGTAAAAAATTTGTCAACATGTTATTTTCGTTGTTAACAATTAATCGTGTAATAGTTCAATAATTTATTCGATTTATTAAAAAATTAGACTAAAAATATGGTTCACAATCTTTTTCTTTATGTCGTTGAAATTTTCTCTTACTTACTTGTAAGTAATAGCGTAACGTGTAACAGAAATTTTTCCGCAGCAGCAGTTAATGCACTGGTAAACAAGCTAATGGATTGAGCGATAAATTGGCAACGTCGAATGTCAATCAATGTGTACATTGAAAACAAACATGAAAAGTCGCGACGTAAGAATCCGATATACACGAAATGTTAAACGTACATTTCTCTTAAAAAATGTTATTAACATAACATTACCAACTAACTCGAGGACGAAATAATTCAAATGTTTGACAACTCTGATACTACCAATTTTAAATGTCAATACTATTCGAATTAAAGTTTCTCAATTCATTACCGAGCAAATATTTAATCTGAGATGTTACTTTTAAACTTTTCAAATTTAGGTCAAATATACGTCAAATATTAAATTGAAGTAAATTTACCTCATTAAACGTGACGAAGCAATATTAATCTTCAAGGAGCAGATTCATTTCCGTCAATCGTCGCGAAGTAAAATCTTTATTCGTTTATTCGTATCGACACGGTTATTATAAATTTTCATGACTTCTTAAACGTAAAATAAAACTTCTATATCATGCTCCATATCTTATCGCAAAAACATATAGTTTACAAGTTGCTGCAACCTCATTTTTTTTTTCACCAACTCACTATCAATAGCCGAAAAAGCACATTATCCCAGATAAGTCGTCCGACTTTTCGGCAATCAGCGCAATAAATCAACGGACCTCACAAGAGCTACCGCGAATCTCCTCACACGAAAAAAAAACTCGTTTAGAAACTCGCACTTCAGCCTATAAAACCCCTCGAAAGAGAGAGAGAGAGAGAGAGAGAGAGAGAGAGAGAGAGAGAGAGAGAAATTAAAGACCACCTCCCGGCAACGACTGTTGAAAAGTTGAAAAGATCGACTACGTGTTTCATCGCGGTGTATATCTTCTTCCGATCTCTCACTCTCTCTCCCTCCCACCGAACTTTCGACGTTAAATTTTCACTTCTCCCTCTCTTGCTCCCCCATCCTCTTCTCGCGCGTTATAACATATGCGCATTCGAATTTAACTAACCGTCGGAGTTTTAATAGCCTTCCGAGTCCTCTCTCTCTCTCTCTCTCTCTCTCTCTCTCTCTCTCTCTCTCTCTCTCACGTGCAATTACGACATTGTAAAGTAGCGCGCAAGTGGCGCACGGTCCGTTAATCGCTTGCGGCGGCTACACGCGCTGAATGAATCGTTGAATTCCGCGCGGTAGGGAAAAAAAAGAGAGGCATAGGGAGAGGAAAAAAATTTTTTTTACACCGCGAGAGGAGATGGTTTGTTTGGTGGAAAAAGTTGGTTGTTAAATAAACAATCGCTCTGCGGTTGTCGGGGTATGTCGGTCAAGTGGTTCCCTAAGCGTGCGCGGCTCGTGTCGAAAGGAGAAAAGTTTAACGATGCAATTAGAGGGTGTGCGTAGATTAACCGTGTGGTTTGCTGTATAGTGATTTAATTTTAACGAGCGTTTTGTTGGTATTGTCATGAGTGTACGCGTATTTTTAAAGTTTATTTACTCGTTCAATTATTTTTTCATGTTTTTTACATGGCCAGATGGTTATGTGCGTATATACGTGATTTTATACACTAATAGCGTGGATTTTTAATTTCGAAAATTCATTCCACTCGGTAAATACTGAAGTGTAGAAACGCAAATTTAATGTTTTATGGACTTGCGGTTCTAAGGACCGAGAATTTTTAACTTTGCGTCAACTTCAGTGACTTACTCTAAGATTGAAAAGAAGAAAAGTTAAATAAAACGAAAAAGTTGCAATCAATATTTTTCAAATGAATCATTCAATCTTCAATTTTCTAACGAATTGTACATCAATGTCAACTGATTCTCTATTCTCGTTTTCTAATATCTGAAATATTAATTGACACACATCTCGCATAAAATCGATATTGCCTTTCTTCTTCGTACTCCATCCCAGATATATGCTGTAAATTTTTAAAATCTAATATTTCAATTCTAGTTGTCCACGTAGAACCGAATTATGCAATTCCCGTCGAGATAGAAAATGACATTTCGTCGCTAAATCTTGTACCCAAACGTGGAACGTCACCTTTTTCCTTAATCACGTTAAAGGGGAATTTCCACGCCCGATATAACAAAATTCTTTAAATTTTCAACCACCACATTTCCATTTAAATTCCGTTAAAAAATTCCTCACCACAATCGAAAAACAAAACCATACAATTTAAACTCATAATTACCATCCCTATAAATACCCAATTCACTTTCATGCCGTATATACATACGTATCACGACGCACACATAGTGCGAAGGGTGAGCGAGAGAGAGAGAGAGAGAGAGAGAATGACGGACACGCGGCGGCATAGCGGCGTTATCTTGCACGGAAGGGCATTAGCGCGCCGCGGAACTGACAATTTCCGATCGCAAACGTACCGGCCGTCGATCGGACTTCCGCTTTCACGACTACTACTGTCCGCACGCGCCACTGACTGAGCAAGAGAGAGAGAGAGAGCCTAAACGGTTTTGATCCGTAGTGCAGGAGCGGAGAGTAGTGCGTAATTGCGACGAAGTTCGCTAGCCGAGTGTATAGTATACGAGAGAGTTGTTTGGCGCACTGGATTATATTGTTTTGCGAATTAGGATTTGCGTATGATTAAATGTACGTATATCGAGAAATTGTCGAGCTGATTTATGGGAATTATGATTTATTATAATAACAATTTTGAAGTATAATTTCGCGACGCGCCGTGACGAGACATAAATTAATTCTCATATAAACATATTATAATACGAAATGTATGTAATTTTTTCTTTCGTACAAAAAACAGCTCCAGGTTCGCGAATGTTTATTAAATTATCACGTTATATTCTAGGCGCAGTTAATTATTTTCGCCCGGCAGGTCAGAATTTTCCCCCGCGCGTATACACGACTAATTTATTTTATAATGAATTATTGTAGCAAAGAATACATATACACTTTGCGCGAAAAATATAACGCGGCGTGCAGCAGCGAGAGATAAAAATATTTCCACGCTCATTGTATTTGACTTCTTATTAGCGCGTTACACGAGAACATCGCGAACTAATTATCAAATCATCGCGTAAAAAGACTCTACCCCCTAAATTAAAACTGACCAAAAAAAGAAAGCCACGATTTTCGCGCGCTCCGTCACAAAAGAAGCCGCACCAACAATTTCCCCCGGCAGAAAACTCTATCCCGCACCGTCGCGTCCTCTCGAGCCGCCGCATGCGACAGCAGTTAGTCCGGGCGCGAGCCAAAAAAAAAAGAAAAAAACACGCGAGTACGAAAAAAGGATCCTTAAAATGACTGTCGCCTCTCGGCTTGCCGCTCGCGCGCGGTGCGGTATTTTTCTCCCGCGCGCTCTGACAATCGACGAATCGCGTCGGTGGTGGCGGCGAGATTGAATTTCGCCCCCGCCGCCGCCCAGAGGAATTCGGCCAAGCCGATTTCACCGCGCGCGGTTGTGTGGAGGAGCTGCGTGGGCTTTCAAAAGTCGAGAGAGAGTAAGAGAGAAATAAAAGTCGGTGTTAAGGAATATAATATAAAATGAAAAATACTAATACGTACAGAGTTTAATTGTTTATCGGTTGCATACATAGCAATATTGCAACAGACAGCGTGTGATTTCTCTGAAAAATACAGCGGAAGCTTCTTCGCTCTGTGTATATCAATAATCGCGAAAATTCAGCTGAATTGGCAACGTTTCGTAAACACTTGAGCCACGTAAATACACCTCCGGGGTACGATATTAAAAATTTCGTTCGGTTAACATTTCAACATTGCTGTGTTGTGTATATACTATACCCGGCAATATCGCCGATAATCCCCTGCGGAGGTATTAGCGGGAACGTAAAAATCGATATTATAGAGGCCGAAAAAGTACGATTCGCTTGAATTTTAGAACAATGCGCGAAGGAGATTAACGTCATTTTTTGGTCTGGGGACATTCTCTATTTTCATCAGAAGCCGAAGCGAAAATTGCGAATATTATTCGGTCGCGGGGCGAAATCAAGATATCGAATTTTCATTCGTCTCATCGGTCGCTGCGTATGTGGAACATCATCTGCTTGCGCGGCGCGTATCAACTCTTTCGCTCGCGTATATGTAATGTGATTATAAAACTGGACCGAAATTGCGCACGATTGTATAATATTATATATATGTAGCGCCCGTTATTTAATCAATTCGGAATATTTTATTCGGTTTTGTAACGTGATTTACAAAATAATAATTAAGAGTGCACGGAACTTATTGAATTATAATTTTATTTTACATTTTTAAAACACTTTTTAAATCAGGGGTGCTTTTAATCATGATTCACAATAATTATAAGGGCTGCACGAAAGCGAGACAATATAATATTTCAGTAATTATTGTCTCGCTCTTGCAAATTCTTGAAAATTTTTCTCTTGTCTTGGTCTTTTCAGTCAATATAAAAAGTATTGTGGTCTTTTCTTGATCATATTGGAGTTACGCAAACATGCGACAAAAGGCGAGTCGATTGTTTAAAAAATTAGAGGTCCATGGAGAAGAGGAAAATAGTAAGTTTTTGAAATAATTAATTTGTTCACTGTCGCACATCTCCATAGCTCCCTTTTAGGACCTCGTACCCCCAGGTATTGGGGTTTGAAACCTTTTTAAATGATTCAGTGTTAAAAATGTCCTTATATACAAATGTTACTGAATTTTAAGAATAATGTACTTAACGAAATATAATTGAATATACAAATACACTAGGTTTAATACAAAAACAATAATAGTATAAATAAATGCCAAATTTTAAATTTGATTTTTCCCGCCATATATGTGCCGCCGGCCAGAGTCTAGTTAGCACGCTGCCGCTAGGCGGCGCATCCATTCCCTGTGGCCTCACCGGGGAATATATCCCCCCGCGGCGCATCGTGGAACGTGGACTACCTTGGAATTGAAATGAATCAAAGAAAATAGTCTAATAATTAACGTTAATAATTACTCACGCGATTCAGCGTGTTCCAATAAAATTTTCTTACACTTTGGAGAACGACATGGATATTTCTTTTCTTCCAAAAATATATTATTCACACTAAACATAATGTTGCTATTTTTGTTGATGATAAATATTGCAATATAAGGATGAATCTTGTTAAATCATGAAGCCTAATTGGTATTTTATTTTTTTTATTTTTTTTAAACCAGAGTAATTACAATGTTACATTACGAAAGTAGTCCATCAGAGGAAGTAGCTTCCTGTACGCTGGTCTGGTATACATAATAAACTTACAAATTAAACTTACAATCTAATACATTTCATTAATAAATATTCTTGCGTAACATTCCAAAAGCATTTTTCACGCGTCTCGCAGAAACCGCGCATTACAAGACGCCAAACAATGAACCCATTATTACCCTTCCAACTGCGACAATTCGGGTTTTAAAAAAGCAGTGACAGCCACTGGACGAGCGATAGAAAAATGCACCTCGTGATGCGAATTACTTCTAACCAAATAAAACCGTATGGTCGCCGCAGAAAATTAAATTTTTCAATCGCCACATAGCAAAAAAGCGACCGATAAAAAAATAAAAGAGATAGCCGCAACATCAACGCATCACGCATGAGCTCGAGAGACTATCGCTGGAAAAAGCTTCGTGCTGTGATTGTTTAAAGGCCTTTAATTGGAAAATTATTCGGCGATAAACTCGCGTGCACGCGCCGTTATATTAGCATATGTACACGCGGGCGGCGATCGGCCCCTGGATGATTGTCCCCGTGGGGGCTGGTGAGGCTCGTGATTGTCTAATAATATCTCTCTCTCTCTATCTCTCTCTCTCTCTCTCTCTCTCTCTCTCTGGCGTATTTCTCACATTGTTCGCCGCAGCGACGTTAAACTCGTGAGTGTACGTACGTATATAGCGGCGATTCGTGTACACCCGTCCGCTCCCACGCTTGTATAGTCGTTAGAGTGTAATGACGGTTGTAGTTGTTCGGTAATAGGGGGACGTAAAAACGGACGCATGCGAAAACTTGGCCTCTGCAATATTGTTTTGAACTGCGATTTTAAATCGTGCTGGTTTGGGAATTTCGTTGGTTTTGTAGATGTAGGGAAATTTAAAATAGGGAAGTTTAATGTTTTTGAAAATATTTTGTTGAAATAATGACTAGTTTAAGTGGGTGTTTAATTGGCATGAAGCGTTGAATTTCAGTTTATATTGGTATATCTGTTGCACGTGATATAATTCAAAATACGAATAACGAAGATATTTTTAAATATTACGTTCGAATTTTAGTCTTTATAATTTTATAAAGACAAGAATGCAACTAACAATACAATGTCATTTGGAAGGTGAAAAAATTCGTTATTCTTGGTACTAACTAATGTAATTAAATTCAACGTAATTACCAGCACCTCCGAATGGCAAGATTCGCTCGCGCGCTCGCTCGCGCATGGACATTTTGACTTTGATTGTTATATATCCCCCTCGATGGCCATGTAATGGATATAACTGTTTATCACGCGGAGGGGTGACGTTAATTACAGTGTTGGCGCAATTCAGAGAAATTTACCTGCGCGCGCGCGTGCACGTGCGAGTTTAAGATAATTGCATAAATTTCGAACGGATATTGTTGACATGCATACATATTTTACACGCGCACTCGCGCTGCAGCAGTCATTAAATTATTTTGTTACTGCGCATTGTCGATTTATATATGCATTGCTCGTGTGTGGCCCTTTGCAGCTCAGTGAAACTCTTATTTATTCATTGTGTTTACCCATTTGGGCAATGCGAAAATACAATTCATGGTTCATATAAAAAATTACTCTGCGTCGACAATTAGGTGACGAAAATATGTAAAACAATATAAAACTAATAATTTCTTTCCTCGAACTATATTATTAAACTTTTTTTATTCTCTAAAGCCTTAGATTCCACCACTAGGTGGCGCATGCAAAAAATTGACAACCCACCATCAATCTACCCACCCTCCTCCTTTCAAACTAAAATTCTCGCAACGCTCGCCCATTTCACCCGCACCACACTTCGCATTTATTCATTTCCTCTACGATGTCGGCGCATTTCCTTGTAATTACAACTCTCTCTCGACAGATCGGCCGGGCATCAACTCTCCCACGTGCGCGCTCGCTCGTCTAGCGACTTGGCAGCGTCGCTCTCTCTCTCCCCATAATTAATCACCGGCTGCTGGCAAACGCGCGCTGCACTGAAACTATACGGCGAGTTTGCCACGCGCTGTATAACGTCCACGCCGCGCGCACAATTGATTTCGCCGCGCGGTGCGCGCATCGAAGACGAGACTAAACTTTCGCCCGCCGTAGTCCCTTTGATCCTCCTCCTCCACCTCCTCCTCCTTTCTTGGCTTCAGCATCAGAGTAGTGGCACGCGGGATTAGGATCGCGCTCGCTGGCTTTCGCTAATTAGACCGGTTGCTACACGCGGAATTGACGCGCGAGCGGAGGAGTCGAAAGACTCTCCGTAGAAGCTACACATTGCGCAGGGGGTAATTAAGCGGCTAACCGTAAGAGATTCATGCGCTCGCCCGGTTAATCCGAAGGTGGAAACAAGGGCTGTGCGCGCGCAGGTGCTTGCAGAGCTATACACACTCGTCTTATTCGTTACTTTGCTCTCGAGCGAGAGAGAGAGAGTGGCTGATTAAACCCACGGGTGAGCTAATTTCGATGCGCGCGCCCGCCCGGCCGGCGATAATTTTGAGCAGCGGGGGGTATATACGCGCGCGCGGAAGAAAAAATATATTTACGGGACGCTTGGGGCCGGAACAGGAGAGTGAACGGGGAGCGATAAAAGTTGGACGGAGAGTAGTTATGGGGAGGGTGAGTGAGAGCTGTGTGCGATGGGGTTAGCTCGAATGGTACTTGGCTAATGTCTTACTTTGTTTGCTCGGGGATCTTGGAATTTTCACGGGGGGTGATGGATGTGGGTGCGAGGTGAACTTTTTGAATTGAGGGGGAAGAGTGCGAGAGAGATTTTTCGGTTTATTTAATTAAGAATTAGGTATGTTTGCTTAATTAGTCTTGATACAACTTACATATACAGATGATATTTGGAGTAATAAACCTCGCTGTGACCTCTATAACGCAACAATACGTATATATAAATCATTAAATTTTAAATCCACCGCAATTCTACGAATGATTTTTCTTTTAATTTCGTTTCCGAAAAACAAAAGGTTCGCGGCTATTTCAAGAGCTTTTAATGTTTTCGATCGCGGGTGAGAAAATGCTTTTCATCGCGGCAAAAAATTGAAAGCCAAAAAAAGTGAGCTTTTACAGCGACGCTCCTCCCACCTCTCGACGTTTCACCGATTTTTCCGCGAAGCTTTTTGCGCTAGCCAAAAAAATATCCTTATAAATATCGACTTCAGCGCGTCGCCGTGAGTAAACATTAATTATGTCACATCACGTCGGCGGGTGGCTATTGTCTCCGACTGTCAAGCTCTATAATATTGATTAAATTTATATGCACGTCTAGCCGGTACGTGATGGTATATATACGATATCTCGTCACAAATAGAGAATAAATAGACCGCGCAATATAAAGCTGTGCGAAAAATTTGGCGAAATTCTATCTTGCATCCAGAGCGAAAAGCAGCGTTCGTACCCCCAAAAGTGACAAATAACGATTTTCGAGCGTTTACATACCTACCGCACGTCCTATCCTACCCTTACAAACTAAAACTATAGCGAAAATCCGAAAAATCAAACTAGTTGTACTAGCTCCTTCGCTCATCATAATTTCCCAACGACGCGCTCATCCGTTGGCGAAGAAAACTCAAATCGCGCGCTTGGCTCGTCGGGAAATTATCAAAGCCTCTCTCTCTGTCTCTCTCCCCTTCGAAGTTATCAAACTTACGTCTCTCCCAGCGTCGCCATTTCCCTCGAAATTCCACGTCCCTCTACACTCTCTCTCGCCAACTAAAACACAAGTTCGAGCTCCGATGAATTTTCAATTAAGTCGCGCACTCGCTCCGTCCCTTTACCCCGATGACGATTGCACGTAATTATGATGGGAGGGTATAGGGAAAAGAAGCGAGCGAGCGCACGGGTCAGCCGTATATATATATTCCGCTCCATCCGGCTTTAACGCGAGAGCGCGGGATTAAAGCGCGATAGGAGGGGATTTGCTGCGCGGCCGCTGCTGAGATAGAGGCTCATGTTTATCCCGAGACCATCTCGTGAGCGCTTGTAAAGATTTCGCCCTCGCATATAAATGCCCGCTGCGAGAGAGGTGTCGTGTCGGCGAAAAACTCTTTTCCCCCGAACGGGCGATATATAGTACTGCGGCTGATGGGCTGGATTTAGGATGTATGGTATTTGGGTCATTGATTTTGCGGTCGACTGTTTCAATGATAATGAGTGGATTGGATTCGAGAGTCGCTATTGCTGCGGTGATGATTACGTGTCTCTGATTGGGCTTAAAAGTGTATAATAATCATATTCCACTGTGCAGAGAGATGAAAAGTCTTGTTTTAATTACGGGAAATATGTTTAGCAGGTCAGATTTTTCAAGTAGCGCATATACAGAACAATAAATTCAAGCGCGGGGGAAACTGCGTTCGTTCGTTTTCCTTTTCATTTGATTTCTTTTTTTTTTCTGTGCTCGCGCGGGGCGATAAATTTTCCGCTGTTCTATTTCTGGGGAGGGGGTGGGGACTATTGTTTCGCTTTCTTTCGAAAATACGAGCAGCGCACGAGTATTGTTGTAACTTTTCGCCGCTGCCTTGAATTAATCAGCATTAGCAATAGTTGAAAAGTATGTTCGCGGATTGTTTATCTAATTAACTGAAATTAATGGTTATGAAGAAAATCGGAATTTCTCGCGTAATTAACGCGATGAAATTAATTAGAGCTACTGCTAAGAAAACATTATTTAGCAGCGCGCTCGGTATAAATTATATATTTAAAGTTTCGATTGAGCGGTATATATAATTTACGAGCTTCCGTTGAAATACCTAAATTAAACGTTCTTTCTCCTGCCGATTATTATAGGTCATTCGCTAGGTTAAAATTACTGTGATATATATCAAATCAACGTTTATTGTCGCAAACTAAATATTATTTTCGTACGACCCAGTTAACTACGTTAATTATTCCGAGACTACACCGTGTGACATCGTTTTCTCCAACAACAATTATTAAATTTTCTATAAAAAAAACGCTTCCTACGACTAATCGCTCTCGGCAACCACCTCTCGACCGATAAAACCTAGCGCCATCGCAATTAATTTTGACAAACAAGCCAGCCGAAAATTAAAATTCCCACGTCTCTCTCCTATATACATATATACTCCCACTTCTCTCTCTCTTGCGCGGCACCTTCATCAGCCCGGCCATCGAGTAATTACCCAGGCTCGCAAAAGCCCCCCCGCGAAATAATAACACTCCGGCCCCTCCTTGTGTTTTCATTTTTCTCCCTCTCTCTTACTACGAAAAGGACGACAGCGAAATCAAGAGAGAGAGAGAGAGAGAGAGGCTTGATAAGAAGCCAGAGCAGCGGCTGACTTGACCTGGCTCAACGAGTCGGGGGGAGGGTAGGGCGAGCCCTGAAATTTATGCATACACACAAAGCGAGGGAGGAAAGGCTGAAATCTCGAGAAACGGGGTCGCAGCAGCAGCTACCGGCAACGACGACGCGACGGGGCTGGAAAAACATCTCGGAGGTAAACGTCGAGAGGCAGTGTGCGATTTCGTTTGTGCGGAGGCGCGGCCCGGCGCTGTTATTTCGGAAGATTAGAAGGGCACGATCGGCCGCGGAGAGAATGAGGTCTCGGCTGTAAAAGCGCATCTCTTAATTTCTTCTTCCTCGCGCAACGCTGATGCTTCTGCGGCCTTTCAAAACAATGTAAGAAACGATTATATATCGTTACGTAATTATTGGGATATATTCGTAGAAAAAGTATAAGCCTTAAAAAATCTCACCCTCGTTCTCCGAATTTATAAAATTGAAAAACTTACGCGTCGCGAGCACGTAGCCAGAGACCGTAATACAGCACTACACCACTCGCGCGAAAATAACCCTTTCCTCTCGCTCCCACACGCGCGGAGATGAAATTTTATCAGTTTCCATCTGTTCGAACTAGACTTGGCTCCGGCCCCGAAAAGACTTTCCTTTCCCACACCTTCTACTCTCGGATGAAGACGAAAAACGAGAGAGAGAGAGAGAGGCGAGGTTTGCTAAATGCGCCGTGACAAGCTATGCATGCTAATGCCCGCCTTACGCGACTGTGTGTATATGTAGGTACGTGTGCGAACGAAATCGCATAATCCACGCGAGCACTTTTCAGAGACGCGGGGACGGGGTATTTGCGTATTAAGTGCGTTTTAGATAGCGCGCAAGGTTCTTAGACTGAAAGCGAATTTTAATCGATCGAGGGTGTAATTAAGAAGTGTAATAGGCTGGCTTGGAAGTTTCGAGATGCATTTTATGACCGCGTTTACTTGTTTTTTTTTTTTTTCCAGTGGAAATTTCACTGGGGAGACGTGGAAAGTTAGACGGTATGTGTGTGTACTTGTAAAGTTCATTATATATGAAAGTGTGGATGAATAAACGAGAAATGCCGCGCAGGCGGACTTAAGAAAGTTGGATAGTGGCTAGTTGCCGCGCGTGTACATTATAAGTGGATACCGGTGGACGAGGTAGCGTTCGGTGATAAGGAGCATTTCGAAGTAATGGAATAAATAAATAATTACGGAGTAAGTGTACTTACTCGTTGTTTAGTGACGTAGATCAAAGATGCGTGTTGAAATTCGACTTACCTGAAACAAAAGAGAAAGAAAATTATATTACGATGTAATTAGTGATAGAGTGACAATATCAATATGATTATATCAACAAACAACAAAAACTAATTAGTATACAATCAACGTGAAAATAATGCATCGCAGTGGCTGCTTTCACATGCGTGCGCTGGGCCGGGGAGAGGGGACAGTTCGATGGCCCGTCGCACTCGCAGATTGAATTTTGAACTGTAATGCCGGGGGCTTACAGTGCGCCACTCGCCGGCTTTACGAGGCGAAATTACTGGATCAACCTGTGGATCTCGCGCTGAAGAGAGACAGAGATAGAGAGTTACAAGGCTACGCCGCGGCGGCGTCGCGTCTGCTGCGGACTGCGTTCTACGTACGTATTCTCTTTCTATTGGCCGAACGAGGGATGTAAAGGGTCGTGTAAGGGTCCAGGTGTGGTTGTGGCTGGATGATCGGTCGATTATCGGGTTAACCTTCCAATGTGAGTTGAGGATTTTGGAAACGTTGAAAAGCTCGGTGGTTTTCGTGAAACCAGCAGTGAAATTATGTCTATTATGCTTTCAGACCCTGTTCTCATATCAGCTAAGGAAAAAGTAAGTTAATTTTGTTGTCAATTATGTTGCTGCTAATTGCAACGAAATTCTGTTTAGCCTAACAAACCGGCAACAAATTATCAACATAACGTGGTATTGTTTACAAGCCGAGATCATGAAAGTAGACATATCAAATAAATTGATTGTTCCTCAAATCAAATCTTTATTCATACAACCATACACTTCGCAAAAATCGATACGACGAAACTCGCACGCGTTGCGACGCTAATGCCACACGTGGCGTAAATCATNNNAGAGAGAGAGAGCGCGAGTGGCTTACTCGCTCTTTCTCCTCTCGAGTGGCTGCGGGCACGCGACCGAACAGCTGGTGCTCCATTTGAACGGAGCTTTGTGGTAATGTAGGAATTCAAAGGGACGGATGTGTTTCGGTTTTAGGTGAAAAGGAAGTTATTAAGAATAATACGTTCGGTTTGCAAAGGTTTATTGCCATAATGAGGTATTGCCTTTCTAAGTAAACCAATAACCCCGTTAACTGAACCTATTCTTCACTTTCTTCAAACCCAACCATTCCACATACCCACCGACAATATCCCTATTCTTCCACCCAGAACTTATAAATATTAAAATGAATTCTCCAAGCCAATTACACGCTACTTTTAATTTACCGGCCGACACTCGCGCCACTCCGTAATTATCACAACGGAGAAAAATAAAACAACGCAGAGCTTCGACAGCCGGCAAGCTCGTAATTCAGGGCGACGTCCGTATAAAAAAAAGAAGAAAAATCCTTCGCCCTGTTTATACAACGCAGCCTGGCGGAGGAGTAGGAGAGTGCAATCGACTTTCGGGCAATCTACCCCGACGCGCGCGCGCGGAATTACAATTACGAGCCGTAAATTATTTACGCCGGCACACGTCGCCTCGCGCGAGAGAGCTCAAAGGTCGGAGAGAGGGTGAGCTGCTGTTGCTGGTGCAGTGAAATTGCAGCGGATTAACCGCGTTAATCACTCGGATGTGTGTGAGTTTATATGTATATGTGTGTATACACACCGTGGGTGGGTGCTCAGGAGGAAAAAAGGCTTTTTTCTTTTAAGGGTAGTGTATAGTGGAACGCTGGGTTGACGTCTTTCTTAGGAGTTGAAAAAGTTGGTGACAGTGGTTGGTTGTATCCAATAAATTATGCATCAATCAATGCACGCAGTATATATCGAATTCTCACCGCCTTTCGATAAACGAGCCACAAGCACATATAACCAATGATTCAATTAAACCTCAATCCGCCGTCACTTTTAATTCCTCGGAGGGTATCCACCCCCTAATATGCAAAATGAAAATCTCCCCCATCTCCCTCATTCGCACAATTACTACCCCTCCTCGCCCAGGCCATAATAATCTCTCTCTCTCTCTCTCTCTCTCTCTCTCTCTCTCACTTTCCTCCTTTCAAGACCGAAATCGATTAAAACGAATGGACGCGACGCGCGGATTCTTTGAAAGGCGGGCGGGCGCGCGGCCCGTTTGCCCCCCTCGCGAATTATTTGCCCGGGGATCGTAATACAATTCGGCCTCTCGCGAGAGAGAGAGAGAGAGAGAGAGAAAAACGAATTGAATAGCCGCAGAGAGAGAGAGAGAGAGAGAGAGAGGCGCGCGCAATCCAAAAGGGATTCGACGTGAAATCGAGTCCTTTACAAAGCTCTGCACACGATCGAGTTTCGCGAAGGCAGAGTATAGTAGTGCCCGGAGGAGGCGGCGGCTAGGACGTAGGTTAAATAACGCGTGTAACAGGATATTTTAATAGCGGAATAAAATGTCCCGAGGATAATATGTCTACAAGAAAGGAAGAGAGGTAGAGACTTCGGGCTGCTTGATGGTGTGAGTTATTGAATATAGTGACACGTAGAATGTCTATATATATATATATATTTGCAAATCAGTTAGCGTGGAAATAATGAATGATCGATTCACCTGTTACATTATACATAATTCGTCGCATGTATTTAATAGATTCACTCTCAAAGTAGATTTTTTCAGTCGAAAAGGCGTCCGAAAAGCTCAATTAATTAAATTCGCCGCTGAAAAATGGCCTTTTTATTGAGTCGAACTCTCCCCGGCCTGCGCGCACGTTTTTCAGTATATATATACACACATATACACACCGCCGGCGGCTTACTCAGCTAAATTATATACCCAGCCAGTGCAAAAGAACTACACCTGTATATATACACGTACCGGGCGCGCGCCTCCTCATAAATCACCTGGCTTTCCAATAAAATTTCGGATCGCGCACGGACTGCCGCCTCTCGCACCTGGTTACGAGTACTTAAAGCCATCCTCCTACTCCCACTCGACTCCGATAAATCGATGCCGAAGGAGACCGGGAGAGGAGGGAAAAACAACTCTCTCTCTCTCTGTTTAGCTGTTGAATTTATGCGATTGCATAAGATTAAAGGGCAGAACGCGTAAGAATGGAGGCGGGGAGGTTCAAGGGGGCCGGGAGAGAATACCAATGGCACACGCATATAAACCCATTCGGCCCTCGAATCCCGGTAAATTTATGGTCGGGTGTATAGGAGAGTCTGTCCGTGTGTATTGTTATTACGGGGCTTGTTTTAGCACGACGCCGCCTCGATGGGCCACAGTGGACCGTATGTACGCGCGCCCACGTGTATTTGTGTGTGTGTATTAGAGGGGGAGTGGAGGCGAATTTATTGCCGGTTGATGGTAAATTTCGCGGACAATACTTTAAACGTAGTACGGACAAGTCTGCGTGGGTAATCCCTGATTGATGATTTCGGATTGGTGAAGAGGGTGCGGCTGGAAAAATCGTTTGATCGATTTCCAATCGACCGTGAAAGATTTGGTGGTAATTAAAAAGCAAATGATTGAAGTTTGTGAGGGGGCAAACAAAATATTTACATTTTTTATGAAGAGGTGGATTTGACGGTCGCCGCGCTGTTTTTTAATTAATTTAAAACTGCTGTTGTATTATATAGTGAATATTTGAAATTGTTTACGTGTTTGAAAATAAAACATATTCGCAAATATATTGACAGCCGAAGTACGTGCTCTACTGTTCGAGAGGAAATAAAAAAATTAATTTGCTTATTACTGTCAACAATTTCGTGACTTTGAGACATATAGAACGTAACGTTATGAATTTCATTGATTATTAAAGTTAGATCAATCAAGTCAAAAACATTGTAACGTCAATACCAAATACCAAATATTACTAATAGGCCTAAACTCCTCGCAAGAAACCAATACACCCTATCTATCAGCTCTCTCTATCAGCATCTTTCGTCTTTGGCATTGGCTCTTTGTACATCACGAATAAAAACGATATCACACTCCTTCGCTACATTCAACTCGTATAAACCTACACCCACTGCGGAGTCTTCCAGGAAGAAGATGTGCTTGCGCAGAAATGAATCTCTGGCGCAGAGATTGGCAAAGTTCCTCATTCAGCCGCGCTAATGATTTAGCAGCAGTCGCCCGACCTACCTCACACACACACAGAGTGAGAGAGAGAGAGAGACAGAGAGAGAGAGCGTATCTGTCCTTAGATTAGCCTGAATAAGTAATGCCCGAGCGAGAGATCGTTAGAGCACGAGGAGCAGAGAAGCGTGCGAGTGCGGAATAAATATTAACGACCGCCTGCATCGCCGATTAGCGTCGCTGTAATAAATAATCGTTTTCTACCCGGTAATTAGGGCTCACCACGTAAAGCGCAGCTTCTACTCTTTTTTTTTTATTATAGTACCGATGAATTTTGCCGGTTGGTTCTTTCTGGGGGTTTGAGGATGACGAAATGCCGCGATTATTCATTCATTCGTCGTCGGTGGAAAAGGGTTGCGTTTCTTTTTAGGGAGAGGAGAGGCTGATTAATGGGTTTGATGTGACTTTGTTTGGCTGGATATAAATGTGGCGAATCAGGGTTGAGAATTTAATTTTGAATTGATCGCTATCGTATTAGTGGAAATTCGGAGGAATTTATCCAAGACAGCGTATGCATTCATAATTTAGAGGGTACAGAAACGTCTATAATTAAGTAGAGAAGTGTAATTATGAATTTGATATGTGTAAAATCAATGCATAAAGTAGTATACGTAAGTTAAATTTCATATCAATTAATATTGTACAAGTTTCACATCAATCTTGATACCACCGCGTATCCTTTATTATTCAAATTTCGACCTCGTTTTTTAATTAAGAATCGTCCCCGCTCACTCATCGTTTTTCATTTTCCCTCTCTCCTCCATCATCTTTTTTTTCTTTCGTTGAATCCACCGAGCAATTAGTCCTTTCAAACCTATCCGCGAGCGAGCGCCAGGAAACGACTCGTGAATGAGCGAATTACGCCAATTTTCCCGCGCAGCCTCGCGCTTTCATTTCTCAATATCATTTTGCGAAACGCGGGCCTCGTTCCTTTCTTTTTTCTTTACTGCATAAGTATAAACTAGCCAACTTTTCTGAAGATATTTTCTTACGATATAATGCGAAAAGGAGTGTGTCGTTAGTGCGCGTGCGCCAAACTCGCGTATAACTACGCAACTTCGGAAACCGAGCAACTTCTTTTTTTTTTAAATTTATATACCGGACTCGGAAATGGAATTTTAATGCCATATTCTCTTCTTTGAGCTCTAGATGGGTACGCGCATATGCGATCGAATTTTCGGGAATCGATGTTTAATCGGTATAATGACTGTACGCGAAGATCGGAAATTCATTAGTCTTCCCATTGCAGATCTCTGAATATTGCGAGCTTAATGTCCCACGATTCTGGTAATTCATTCGTACTTATGCTTTAGTGGCACGAAAACATTTCAATTCCAGCTCACGATGTTATAAAATATGCGGCAGCAGTATAGTAGCAGCTTTTCCGTTTTATTATTCATTTGCAGGTTAAACACTGTAATATTCGAAGTATTAATATAATCTCTCAAAACTAGCTATTAAACAAACTTAGTCTCTGTCAATAATACTAATAACTAAAATTTTAATCTTACAATATTAATGGGAGATAGTCTTCATACCACGACGACGTCCATCCATCCGCAAACTTCTCGCTTCCCAAAACACATCCAACTTGCCACGCGCCGACATTCCTTTCATTCCTTCGTGTCCAATCTTCCATCCTTTGAAGCCTCCTCCTTACGCAACTTTTAATTACGACTCGTCAATGAGCTACCGCACACACAGTCGTAACTCCCCTGTTATAATACAGACGAGCTGACCTCTCCAGACTCCGGACTGGAAACTCTCTTGCGTGCATTATCTCGAGGATTCCGGGGAATGCCTTGGAAACTCTCTCTTTCCAGAGAGCTCTCGGGAGAGTCTTCCTCGAAATGTGTTAGTTCGAGGAAGGAGAGAGGACGACGTAGAGAGTGAAGTAGGTCGTTCATTGATTAAGCCGGGCGGAGCTCTCGGAGTAGCTGACTTTTCGCTTCTAATGATGCAGCGTGTACACGCGATTAAGTTTCGCGGGATATGTGTGCGCGTGTCTAAGGGACACGAATGGAAATTGTTAGTTCTGTATTTTAGTTCTATAATTGGAAAAATCTTGTACGATTTGGTGATATACACATCGTGATTTGTTGCTTATTTTAGATGTTGTAAACTAGGTTATTAATTTTTGATCGAAAATTAATTATTTCAGTACATTTGCTTGATAATGTTTACATTTAATATCTGTGCGCTACGAATGTTCATTTAATATTTAATAGCAGAGGGCTTATTGGACTATTCCATACTGGCGTATATGAGTTTGCACCTTTGTTTAGAATATTTTGATTTTCAATAATGAAGAAATTCCGTAATAATGTTTAGTGAGCTAGAACAATGATACTAAAACTTTTAGCTTCATGTCACGCTCAAATATTATACATTACCTTATTACAAAAGAGATCAAAATGTGATCTTTATTTTATAAACTGAATTTACAGGACATACATAATAGATATCTATACGCTTCTAGTCTATCTTTTACAATCTCTTACAATAATCCCAGCCATTTTCAACTTACCACAAAAACTACATCACCTTCCTATAAAGACCTACATCCAAATAGTTTACCACGCAGATCCACCACCTCGTTAACCAACACGTTTTTTCTTCCTCCCTCATTCAGGACAACTGAGCTAACCGCCATCCCTGCCACTGTCACATGAATTAGCAGAATCACGTGTGTGTATGCCTTTTTTCTCTACCCCGGGCACAGCAGCCCGGGAATCCGTACGGATGCTTTTAATTCCGGCAAAGTCAGAGACTCGTCGACGCGCGGCGGCGGCCGATGGAATTTCATGGTGAGGCTTCGCCGGCGATTGGTTTTCCCGCGCGGATATATATCGAGAACGATATATAGAGAGGGATGGGAAGAGAGCGACACGATGATACAATTTTTCGCTGGACGGCTTTTTGGGGGGCGGAATTGTGAGTTTCCGAAAATTCGATTCAATCGCGTGGGAGTATGGCGGAGGTGTGTATGTGGATATGAGGTCGTTTGGATATGGAGAGAAAAATGAAGTTTTTACCGGGAAATTTTTTTAGTCGTAATATATACGTGTGTGCTTCGATAAAACGTGAGAAAAAAGTATTGGATATTGTTTATAGTATACTAGTATAGGTTACTTAAATAACAAAAAATTCAACGACATTTATGCATTAAATTAAATGCATTCGTGCGAAAAATTATGTTTGATGCTAATTAGCGTCCGATGACAATTACATAATTTCACATAGCGAAATATATACGCGCTTTCAAAACCACAAAAGGAACTTTTCCTCCCTTTCAAGCGACGACAAACGCGCGCGCGTGGCCATTCAAAATAAAGCGAGCAAAAGAGAGCTGAACCGTCCGCACGCGCACGCACGCACTTTCGGAATAATTAAAAAGTCTTTGCCGCGCTTTATAGTTTACGACAAAGTTTAGCTCGCGATTCCCGCGAAAGGCATTTAAATTTATTCCGACAAGTATTTTATTGCGTGACGCGCGCGCGTAGAGACAAGAGAGAGAGAGAGAGCTAAAGCGTAGGAAGAGAGGGAATCCACTTTAAAGGTGCAAAGGCGCATGACGTAATGATATATCACTGTAATGAAACCGCGCGCGCTGCGACCTTTTTTGTCAAGCGCTTATTCTCTGTCGGCGCGCATTCTTTCGGGGATTCCCACCCCCACCCATTTCCATACTTCTCGAGCTCTTATTTCCGTCCTTTGACGCCGACTTGTGTACCCGCCTGTTTACACACTCACGATTCGTAATTCCCGCCATTCTCTCTCTGTCTTTCTTTTGTCGTGATGCTCTATACAGTCTCTGCGTGTCTCTGTGCAACGCGGCAAAAGGTGTTCATAATTTTGAAAAGACCGACGTTCGAGATGCAGTAGAAGTTATTCACGGGCTTTTGTCAGTTTGGCTTGGATTTGTCGGTCGCTATTGTTGTGGTTTAATTGGCGCTTCGGGAGAGGAGAAATAGTCCTGTTTTCATTAAAAGCTATTTCTCTTTCTGTTTTATTGAAATATGATATATATCAGGGGTACGTATTTGTCTAAAAATGTATAGAATTTTATAAAATATTGTGCATTTTGGATATTATATTTTGCATTTTCCATATATTTTTCCGTAAATGTAATTATTGAAATACTTAATATTTCTTCTCAGACGTTGTACATGATGTGTGAAAATAAAGTTTAGAATATTTAATAAACTCATATTAAGCTGAGTTTTCTACCAGTTAGTAGAAGAAAAAGAAGAGATTAATTGAAAAAGTTACTTAATTCACTCTCTCAGTTCAACTACCTTAAATTATACCGCAAAGACGGAGAAGAAGAAGGAGAAGAATGACCATTACGAGCGACCGTGACCCCTTTGAGAAAACCGACCCAATTCCCTCGAAAAAACGCAACCACCAACAAAAATGCGCAGGCAACCAGCTCTTGCAATTATGATAAACGCGCTCAATTAACCAACATCTTATTGTACATATTCAGGACAAAAGAACAATTAACGGCCGTTCCGTATATATAATTGATCAAAGGAAAAAAGAAAGAAGAAAAACGTAACTTGTTGACACTGCGCGCAAGCCGCGATTACGCAGTCAAATGAGACGGTGGCATATGCATGAGAGAGCGCGTGTCGTGTGTGTGTCTACGGGGGCGGGGGTCAGTTTGCCGAGAGAGTAGTGAGAATGGCGGCTGTTATTACCCGCTGTTTAGGGATATTAAGCTCTCTCTCTCTCTCTCACTCGCGGAGTTCCGGAAAGTTCGGCGAGTTTCGGGCGTTGCCGAGCGGGTAATGAGAAATTGTAACGAAGGAGGATGACAACACATCGCGCGCCAAGTGTGGGATGTGTGTCTTCGCTGTGTTAGTGGGTTGGTGCGGTTGAAGAAAGGTGGGAGATTGGAATTTGGTGGAGTGTTGCTCTTTGTAGTTACACGGATATCTGGCTTGTTGTGTACCAGTGAAATCAAGTTGTTTAAGAAAAAGATAAATGATTCTACTTCCTTTTTAATGTTATTTTTTTAATAAAAAAGTAGTAGCAAAAGTTGATATTTTTATTTTTATTCGTGTGCTTTTTTAAGGTAAAAAGCTCAATTGTCTATAGCTGAGAGACTAAAAACAATTTAAAACAATTTCTCGTAGTTTCTTCCGCCTTTCATTTCTCGCTCATCTTTTTCGCGTTTGCCTCTTTTTTGTGCACTGCCTCTCTCTCGCGTGTTTTCTTTCAATACTCATACTGTCGTCTACTGTCTTTCAGCTCTGTCATATCTGTGTTTTTCGTTACTATTTACGTTTCCTTCATTTCACTTCTTTTGACGTTAAATTCGATTTCCCTCTGTTTCCTCGCTTAGAATTTTATTTTCGAGCTCCGCGCCTTCCACTGCGTTCTTTGACGCAAATATATATTAAGAAATTCCGCATTTCGAGTAATTTTTTTTCAACTTGGCTTTTTGCCTTGTTTATTGCATTCGTATACACATGTAGGAAAAATTTCTACTATAAATTACGAATATTTTTTATAAAAATATATATGTTATATTTTAGAATATTATCGATATAGTGATTTGACAAAATTACTTTCTGTGTGTTGGTAATACTTTGAGCGCATAACCAGTAACTAATAACGTTGATTTAATTAACATTCAAAATTACACAAGATTAGCTAAAATTTTATATTTTGTTCTTACAATAAAAGGATAAATCTCTGATTTGTAAAGCCCATTACAATTAATTACATGGATTTACACCGAAAATAAATATAAGAAAAAAATATTAATTATTATTTATGCATTAAATAATTGCCTCTGCTATTTGTACGACAGATATATGTAAACAAACTATATACATATATAATGGGATATGATTTCTCTAGTCAGATATCAAAATGCAGCCATGTGTTTTGGAACTTATACTCTGGATTAATGTACTATATTTCTGTCGTAAAAATAGCATCAGCCTTAAATAATATGCTTTACAAAATCATTTCCTTTTAATTACTTATAACTGTTTAACGAATGAAATATTAATTAATTCATTGTAAATATATGGGTTACCAATCATGGTACAGAGGACACACACGGAAACAACAGCTTGATCAATAAATAATCAGATTAGTATTTTGGTAATACGCGTCCAGATTAAATCGAGTAAAGGAGAATATTTAAATATAAACATTCGAATATTCCATAATATTAAGGTCACTCGTTTAAAATAAAAGTTATATTTATAAATCGAAATGAAATTAATAAAAATATAACATATTCAACTCAAACCGGCTCCAACATATGATAACCTAAATCTTTTAATAAGTTTAGCGCTCTCTTTAAAATTTTTCAATTGCCTCCAACCTCCAAACTCCACCTTGAAATAAACGTCTCCTTTTTTTCCTCGCAGTTAAACAAAACAATATTCCCTGAAACTCCGGCGCTTCTTCCACGAAGCCAGGGTTCACGTCCCCGGGGGTACAAACAACCTTCCGTCTAGGAAAAATCCTCCCCTGCGAAATGAAACGATTATACGGTACGCCGAGGTGTCGTAAGTCCGTCCGTCTGCCGGCGCAGTAAAAGAATTAAGAAAAATCATTGCCTTGGGTGTGTGTGTACCTAAAGCGAAATGAAGTTGCGAGTGCAGTAGTATTTCAGGATGGAATGCGGTTCGAAAAGCTATGGAATATTTAGAACAATAAATTCTTCGGTAAGGGGAGAACACGCGTGTGTTTTAATTAATCAAAAATTTTCACGCAGTTGGAGAGAATGTGAATAATTGAGGGGCGGTGACATCGATTGAATTTTATTTTCATTTATATACGTGGTAGGGTGAAAATAATATGTGAACGTGGATTATAATGTAGAAACCGATGGAGTTTTTTTTTATTAAGCTACTTTAGATATACTTAAAAGGTAGTCGCGTACTTGATTAAACGAATAAAAATATCGATTCGAGTAGTATTTTCAAGAGAAATTTTATCTATCTCTCTTTCAACCTTACTTTTTAACCTTACAATGATCCTCACCCAAATGTCAAAAAATTTACCAATAGTTATTTCCCAATGCCAACTCCAAAGCACGTCTCAGCGGTCTTCCCGTAGCCTCACGCGGCACCCTTGACCTCCTGCCGCTAATTAATCCCGCTTAAACCCCCCGAAGAAATCCTCTCCTCTCGCTACGGCAAAAAAAAGACCTACTACCAAGCTCGCGGCGACGGCAAAAAATTAATTCCATCTCTTTCTCTCTTTCTCCTTTTCCTTACAATCCAGCAGTCGGTCGGTCGGCAGCAGCAGCGGCGGCTTCCTCCAATTACTCCGGCGTCCAGGGCATCCGTCCTCGGAGAATGAAACTTTGCGTGACGCGCAAATTGCTCGGCAAAAAGAATCGGACGACCAGCGCTCTCTTTTTCCTCGCGCGTCAATTTTCCGCGCAACTAGTCGTGACAATAGGGCACGCGCGCCTTCCTCACGATCTAGCTTTTTTTTGCTGGAGGGACGACGGATTTTTTCGTGGGTTTAATCAAAATGGGACGCTTATGGCAAGCGATTTGTGCGCCGGAGCTGATGATGTCGTGGAATGGTGTGGCGCAGATGAGGACTGACACATGTTCGGAACGGTTGGTGGTGCTTTTTTTTCGTGTGAGATGGATAAAGTAGACGATCGATACTGGTTTTGGACGAGTGGGGTGATGTCTTGGGAGGATTTTGGTGAAAATGGATAGGAAATAGTTTATAGATTACTTTGTTTAAATGTTAAACCGATGTCTTAAATATTTGACTTTGAAATTTATATGCAAACGAAAAACTGTTTATATCCTAGCTAAAGCAAGACAGTATCAAGTTATGCTCATTCCTTACAAGTGACAATATACCTATCAGCCATCTACCAACTAATGGAGCAAGCCGCCAAATCAATCCGCCAACAGACTAAATTCTCCACCAAAAACCCAGTAATCGGCAGTACGCTTCTCTTCATCCTCGAGCTCTTCTCACGTATACGACGAGCCACTCCATCAGGCCGACAACGAATTTTGATTAAAATTCATCGCGCCGTCGTTTGTCCCCTGTCGCGTGTTTTCGCGTCGCTCGAATAATCTCCGCTCGCGCGCCGGAAATACACGCCGCGCGGTGAATAAAGTCGACCGCGGAAAACAAGGCGATTGAAAGGTGAGAATTAAGCGGTATGAAAGTACAGTAGTATATAGTATTTACTTTATATAGCATAATATTACGTTTCAGCGTTAAATTGTACATTGTAGGAACTATTTCTAGACATTAAAATTTCGAATATTCTGAAACAGATATCGTCCCTCTATCAATGAACTAAAATCAAGTAGAAACACTCAACGTATAGTCAGCCAACCCATCGCAGATTCATTAAAAAAAAATCAATTTTCCCATCCATCGAGAACCCATTTCATTTCATCGGCCAGGCGTATACACAGCCCGCGAAGGAAACCCGATCTTCTTCCTCTAATACACGCGTCGCCGTCGTCGTGTCCAATCCAGCCCATCGGTCTCGTCAGGTCCGCACGGCGGTGGCTACCGTCACGATATTTACAATGTTATTAGATCATCGGCGAAGCGACGAGCGCGACATAAGCAGTTTACACCGAGAGAGGCCGGACTGCTGGTTCAGATTCCATTTGTTCCGGCTGTCAGGCCGCGTGACGTATATCCCGTCCGACGTCTCTACCTCTCTGCTGCTGCTATACCGCCGCCTCTGCTCTTCAGCCTCGATATAAACCGACTATAAATGTGTGCGGCTCTCTGTCTGTCTGTGTGTATGTGTGTATACGCGCCGCGAATAGTTTTTATCTTATCTCGCTCTACTTTCAGGAAGCTTTAACAGCGTCGTCGTCGGCGACGTCGTCGTCGTCGCGTCGGGTTTATAGTTCCACGGTGGAGGCGATGTTTTATCTCTCTCTCAGAGAGAGAGAGAGAGAGAGCGGCGGAATGGCAAATTCACTGAGGCATTTTTTATTCCCACGGTATGCCCCACGAGGCGAGAAATACGATGGAATTTTCTTTTCGAGGTGAGAGACAGAGAGAGACGTAATAAATATTCATCTCATTGCCGGCGACTCGCGCCGGGAATTTTGATTCTCGTGGATTGAATTAGAGGAGACGCGGCCGTTGCCCTGTGTTTGTTTTTTCGCGGGGGGATGAATTGTTTTACGTGGATTCCTTACCTCTTTCGTCCTCGTAGTTCCGAAAGGAGCTGGATTTCTTATTACGCGGTATGCGGGATATGCGGTTCGTTAATTTGAGTGTACAGTATAATATTGTTCTTATATAGAATTCTAAAATTATATACAAGTAACTTAGAAGATCGACAGAACGTCAATAAAATATTAAATATTTTACTGGAAAAAATTATACCTTGTTCACAAATAAACTTAAATATACTGACAAGCCCTCAATCACCTTATCCAACCACAACCGTCTCCTCAAACCACCGGCCGATTCGCCATGAGGCTCAAAACAAAGGATCTACCCCCTTACCCCACGACGACAAATCCCTCCCCTACAAGTCGTCGCAATAATCGCCGCTTCCATAAACAGACGAGGAATTCTCCGCTCTCGCGCGAGGAGTCTCAAGAGAGAGAGGGAGAGAGAGAGAGCCGCCGGGCGAACGTCGTTAATTAAGCCGACGAGACGACGCGGCGATTACACGCGCGCGAGACAATAAGGCGCCAAGCGACGCCGGCCTGTGTGTTGTATATATACCGAGGAGCGCGAAACAACTGCCGGGAATGCGGAGAGTGCCGGTACTTAGTTTTTTTTTGCAAAACTGCGTCGGCCTTCTTTTCGTGTTTATTTGAAATTCTTCTGCAGGAGAAAAAAATGTAAAATATAAAGTACAAAATTAAAATGAATGATTTTAATCGATAGAAGTAAAAAACATACGCAGAATCTCGTAAGATTCTGATAAAACTAAAGATGAAAGCCCAGATTGCACTTCGCTCGTAGTAGCCCCACATCAAAAGCCTCTTCGTTCCAACCCGCGTCGCTACTCTTTCCTCTCTCGCCTCCACATTTCTGCGATTTCTGTTAACAGCAGAAGGAGCAGCAGCAACAACAACAACGAGGCCGCGCCGCGAGAAATAAGAATGCCAACTTTCGTAAACAAACTTGCCTCGGCCTCCTCTCGCAACATCGCGAGAGGACGATGTTACTTTAAGTTTTTGCGCGCACTTTCCACGGAAGTCGAATGCATCTCTTTCCTCCTCTTCCTCCGCGAGATACTACTCCCCTCCTCTTGAAGCGTTATTTATTGCTCGCGAGCGCGAGCGCAGAAAAAAAACTATTAACGACTGGGAGTTTGCGTGCGGAGGCGAGCGGCGAAAAAATTGTCGATCTCGAGGGCCGATCTCTCTACGGCAAAAGGCGTATCTTTACGGTAATATTTCATCATTATCGGCGAGTCGCCGCGGTGGTGGTGGTTTCTTATTTCTGAAGCGCACGGGGAGACGCTAATTACGCTCGCACGTAGCGGAAGAGCGTGATTTTTATTCGCCAAACGAATGGCCCGTGAGATTGCGATTAGTGTGATTAAGTGCGCGGTGTGTGCTGTTTATGGATGTTCTGGTGGGTTTTGAGGTAAATATGGTTGAGTATGACAACCCGTGTAATACTCTTTGATAAAGGATGTGAGGCGTGAATGGCTGAGTGAGGGAGACGATCGAAAGGAAATCCTGATCTGATTAGCCTGATACACTGTGTGCTCTGACATTTTGAGAAAATTTGAAAATTTTACCTTTTTGTAATTCGTTTTGTGCATAAAAATTTTAAGAACACACATTGAATGAAGTCGAATAATCTGTAACGAATGATTGAATTGCTGAAGTAGATAACGTGATTGACAATATTGACGAGAAAGGCATTTTTCTAATTATTATTCTACGCATAATTCACGGTTTCGGGTTTGAATAATGTAATTCACATATCCGGATCACGAGTTATCGAATCATCGAATATTCGAATAGCCATCATATTCCCGATAATACTGTATTTTAGTAATACTGAAATAATAAGATTATCTTTCATTCTTCCCTACGCCATTCACCAATGTCTACGTCAACCATACATATATAAACCTTACCGAATTAAAAGAAAAATCAAATACTGACTTCCTTGATAAATATTTCAAACCATACCGTAAATAAATACATTTTTTATTTTTTTTTCCTCAACGCCGCCGAAGAAAAGGACAAAAATAAGCTCTCTGTTTTACGATACGCGCGGCTAAGGAAAACATCTGGTAAGCAGAAAATCCCCTGCACCTCCGGCAGAGACGCTCCTTTATCTCGGTCCCGAGGCGAAGAATTACACAACAGAACGTAAATATAAAAATGTTTTCGCAGCCGCGTGCGTCTCTCTCTAATACCTATATGCGCGCGTGATCGGTAATGACTCGCTAACGCTGTAACGAGCCTGTGAATCTCCATCATAAAGCTAATTCGGAGAGATTTGGGGGGAGGGGGTTTCAGTCAATTAGCGTGAGCGCGAGGCACGGCGACATTACCGTTAATTTCAACAGGACGCACTCGTAACGCAATAACTGCGAATGGATGAATTAAAGAGAAGAAGAAAAAATCGATTGCTGTAGTTCTTGCTTATTTATCTCGCTCTACGGCTTCTTTTTCGTTTCGCGAGATTATAATTAAGGGGCACGCCGAGGTATGCAAGTTTTCTCGGCCCAAGTAGGTTCCTTTTTTTTTAATCAGTTCGCAGGGTGCTCAAAGCTCGCGGCGTTCGGGAAGTCACCCGAGATCTTTGCTGTTGCTACTGCTTTTTTCGCGTTTTTGCCTTTGGTGGGGTGTTGAGACGATTTTAAGGTTCTTTTTATTTTTGGGTTTGGATCAAATTTTAGGATTTAAATATTGATCAGAAATGGCATTAAAGTTAAATTGAAAAAATAGCTATCAATTCAAGAATTATATTTAAAATTTTATTTGCCGACCAAAATTAATTCCATCACGTATATTATATAGATTTCCGATGCTCCAATTTACCGTAAAAATATTTACATCACATAAATTTGCCATTACAAAAATGAAATAAAATACAGCTCTATTTTTCACGTTCAATTCCTCTTGCAATACATTACCCATACTCGAGATAACCCCACAGTACAAGGCTACTTTTCGAATTTCCAGCGCAAAAAGTCTAAATTAAACTTGCAAGATCAACAGCACTTGTCGCGCGGGGGCACGCTTGCATTCTGTCGTCGTATTTTCGAGTCCTGAATGAAACAAAACAAGAATTAGCCGGGGAGGGAAAAAATTTCTTTTCACCGCGTCGGCTGGAGAGAAGAAAAAAAGTAGTAGTAGAGAGGGAAAAGAAAAGTAGCCAGAAAGAGAAACTACCGCGAAGAGAGACGGAGAGTAGAAAAAAAGGACTCTCCTTTGGAGGAGAGCGAGAAAGAGAGAGGGAGAACGAGGAATGAGAGATGTAAGGTAATTAAAGCGAACGTGCGCCACCTTGTAGGAGATTTAAAAGCTCGTAACTTTTTATGATTTATTCTCCTTTCATTTAGTTGCGCGTTACCGTGGATAGAGTTTCTTCTCTTTCTCTCTCTCTCCGCCTACTGCTCTTTGCCCCCCTTTTCTTCGGCCATTTACGCGCGCCGGTTCTTGTGTTTCTCTCTCTCTCTCTCTCTCTCTCTCTCTCTCTCTCTCTCTCTCAGCAGGGCGCGAGCGCGCCTAGAATTTCTCGAGCCTCTAATTCTCGTAAATATTCTTTCCCTTTCCCGGTCTCTTTAACGGGTGCGCAAGCGCGAGCGCGCGAGTATTTAGTTGAAGCAGCTTGAGGGAAAAATTGAGAACGAACGCGAGAGAGTTCGCGAGTGAAATGCGGGTCAGTGGACTGCGTGCGCCAAGTCTCTGTGAGAGGAGTGTGTGTGTAGTAGGAGTTTCAGTGAATTAAGAACGTCTCGGTTGAGGTTTGATTTTGCGGATTACTTTGCCTAAGATGCCGAAATCTCCAAAGCTAAAATAATAATGTATAAAGAAAATCTTAGTCTGTAGAATTTCTTTTATAGCTTGTAATTTAGTTGTAGAAACATTTTGTACAAACATATCTTTGATTTCTGCATTATATAATTTGTTTATTATTTATTTATTGAGTATTAAAAATTAGAAGAAAATTCATGAAACATTGGAAAATCCATTCATCACGAAAAATGCAAAGCGATACTTTTTTTCCAAAGAAAATTCACCCCCATCATTTTCCAATTTCATTTGACATTAAGCATCGAAAAGGAGAGCCAATCGAAAACGTCGATTTAACGACTACGGCAATCTTTCCTCCCCCAGAACGCAGAGGTGTTCGAAAAACTTCTCCAGGCGATTCGCTGGCGATTTTCAAATTAGTCGTCGAGACTTCTTCTTCCAAGGCTTTTCCCGAGCATCGTCATATCCTTTCTTTCCCGAACTTAATTAATTCCAATCCCCGAGAGAGTTGATCAAGATTAATCGAACAGCGCGGCGGCGGTTCAGTCAAGTTATGGCCGCTCGCTCGCTTACTTGCTAGTCGAAATTTTCGAGTAATCCTTTAATTGCTCGTAGTTGGCGTTATGGATGCTGCACTTGCGTCTGACTTGAATCCCGGGCTACTTCATTTTTGTCATAATTAATTGTAAAAAAGACTGTTATTTATACTTTTTCCAATCGATCCATTTTATTTATTGGTACGTCAACACTCATTTCCTCCTAGTTTTATGACCATTTTAATTTCAGCTATATATAGGACAATCCACACTATTTCCCCCGGCATTATAACCGTCTGCGCGCGCGCGAATCAGATCAATAGTCGTGAATTAATCTCATTGGGTAATAGCCAGTTCAATGGCGTGCTTTAATACACGTGCTTAACCGCGTGATTGTCATGCAGACAGGAACGAAGTCTCTACTTTCGCGATTATATAGTTGTAATCGCACGCCTCTCGGTCTGTTATCATGCCTTCCACAATCGGATATAAATGCGTATAATATATCTATATCGCCCCTTTTTCAAACCTTAATTACACAAAAAGCTGCAGCACTCGCTCATTACATTTTTATCTTTACAATTAGCCCAATGAAACACACAGCAATCACACGTCATCGCGAAAAACCTCGTGAATTCTGCAGCTAGTTCTCCCCGTAATTGTCTTCCGCTGCTTCGTCGTTTAAAATTGTATGCGTCTGCCGGTCATTACACGAAGGGCGGCACACATAACCTTGGCTCTCTCTCTCTCTCTAATGCCGCAAGATGTTGGTGCACTCAAGAGAAAAGCAGAGAGAGCATTAGCCTCCTTGGAGAGGTGTTATCGATTGGATTCGAGGGAATTTCCTCCTCGCGACACCTCCTCGGGAGAGAGTCTCGAGAAGATTCGGAGGAAATGGAGGTAGAGCGAGTATGAGGATGCGTTACGGCTGATTTACGACATTCAGATGGCGAGGTGGGGAAGAAAGGGTTATCTTCACAAACTCAATTGACCGCGGGGGTGGGACACTACCGCGGCGCTCAATTTTCCCGGTGAAATATATATCGAGGTGACCCAGTGAACCAGAAATAACCCGCGTCTTTTCTTCTTTTTTTATACCGAGAGATGAGCGGTGCGGCAGAGAGGAGCAGCTCCCCCGATTTGACGTGTAATTACATCAAATCCAGCGGTCGGAGGTATGGTGGGGGGTAGTGGCTTAAGCAAGTTAGTTAGCGAGCCTCTTCAGCAGACGTCAGAGTCAATTACCGCTAATTAAACCTCCACGGCGCGAGCGCGGCTTCTTCCTTCTCGCCGAACAAAAACAAATCGACCTTTCGTAAACTAACCTTCTTCCTTCTCACCGAAAAAAGATATAATTTCCATTATACATATACGGAGCGTCGCGTCGTCCCGGCGCCATTAGAATTAAAACCTCTCACCTGGCGAGCGCGCGGCTATTGATTCACGCGCGGAGCAGCGAAAAATGGAAACCGTCCGTCCGTTTTTCCTTCTCTCGGCGATCCCTGCGCTTCTTTGCCCCCGCCGCCACGGTAATGTATTCAGGGTGTCGGGCAAAAAAGGGCCGAGTTTAATCTTTCATCCGCGCTCTCGCGCTTCTAAGCCTCGCGAAAGATGTTTCAAAAGTAGAATTTAAAAAGCAGAAACTTTCGCCGCCCCCGTGGTGTGCAGACAGTCCTATACCTGTTCCTTTTAATTTTTCCTTTTTTTTCAGGGGGAAGGGTTAGACGTGAATTATTTAACGCGGGCCAGGTTTTCTCTCTGTCCAGATTGAAAGGGGCTGCGAATATGATTTATATTAGATTTTTGCGGATTCAAATGAGGAGACGACGGCATTGTTTATGACGATCCGCCCCTCCTCAATTTTTTTCTTCGCGTCTCCTTAGTTCAGTCGTGCGGAGGATGGAATGCATAATTTATATATCTAGTTGGAGTTTAATAGAGTTGCTTATTGTGATGACGGTGTACTTGTAAATGTATATAAGTTATACGCTGAGAGATTGGAATTATGAATTTACAATGTTGCGTTAGAATAAGCCTTAATTAGCTAGCAATTTAAAAACTTGCAGTATCTAAGATTAAAAAATTTCGCAAAGTCTATAATTACCAGACTGATTACGACAGCAGATGAGCAAAAATAACACTTTTCCAAGTTTATTCAGCCCACACGCAATATCACGACTCCTCCCTCTCTCTCTCTCTTTCTCTCTCTGGAAATTATTCACTTCACGAAACTCGATTCTTCGAGGGGGCCGAAAGTCGGCGGGGAAAAAAAGAGAGAATCGCGCCCGAATCGCCCCGGGATAAATCAAATATTTTCACTTCGTAAAGTACATTTTCCTCTCGTTCTACCCGCGCCTTTTTCACCCGAATAACATCGTCACCGAATCAGTATTTAGTCTGTAGGTCGATCCGTGTCGCTATTCCTCTCCTCTTCATTTTTAGACCAACGAGGAGCAAAAAAATGAGAAGCGAAATTTTTCGAAAGCACGGATGCATTCCACAAATGTAATCAGAGTGGCGAGCTGTTAACTGAACTGGCTGTTCTCTCTCTTACTTTCTCACACTCTTTTTTTATTACTCTCGTAAAAGGTGCGTGCGCACGCAAAAGAGAGAGAGAGAGCGTCACGTGTGTTGATTCAGTTGGTGGGATGCACCGTGCGTGTGTGCACTTAGAAAATTGTATAGAGTAGGAGTATGTTAAAGGAATAATTCTCCTGATTTTTCAAAGGCAATCACTTTATACGCCTTCGCAGCGCAGTAGTGTCATTTTTCAAAAAACTGATATATTTTTCTAATGAAGTAATGGACGGTATGTGTCTTATCGGATTTCCTTTGAAAAAATATAGCACCAATTTCGCGCCAAATAAACCCGAATAATAATTGCATGAAACAACAGCCGTTCCAGCATTACCGATCTCGCAAATTTATTCTCTCTCTCTCTCCTACCCATTTCAACTTTAACGACATTCCAGTTTCCAGGGGTATATCAGCGGAGAAGAATCTCCAATTACCTTGAGCAGCCCCGCTCGAGTGGGCCGGGTAATGGTGTAAGCGAAGCGGGCAAGTAGGAAATCTGACGTCAATGGTTCATATGTGCGCAACGTATGAATAATTTTCGAGCATATTTTCAATCTTTAATGGCCCGGAATTATAAGAAAGAAATTGTTCATCGTATATTTAAATTAATGCTATAGTTGCTAAAATTAATTTTCAAAGGATTATCGACGTTTGAATAATCCTTGCAAGAAAAAAGAACAAAATATTTTTGACTAGAGACATTTTTTTTAGAAGTAGTAAAAAGTTTTCCAATGCTTCTACTTTTCCAAACAAAACAATACGGCAAGCCGACCCCAGCCAAGCCCTAAAATCATTTAAAACTAAACTTCAAGAAGCCTCGCGGTCAACTCTGAAGATTTCGCGAAATCCGATAAAGTCGGTACGGGAGTGTGCAGCCGCTCGCCGCTGAAAGAACTACCTCTTCCTTCACCTACCGTAACGACCACACACATATATACCTATACGAGCCGTAAAAGAGACGCGCCTAGAAAAACCGCGCCTCTAAATACTTCCGCGAAACCCCGAGCGATCATCTCTTCCCTGAAAAATAAAGACAGAGGGAGAGAGAACCCATACACATAGCGACAATTAAGAGAGAAAAAGAGATAGAGATAAAGGATCGCGCGGCCATTAGTTTCCATTTCGACTTCGCCTCTCTCTCTCTCCCACACGCTCGGTTTTTTTTGCTAGCTTCCGTGGCGGCGGCGATGCGGGAAGTCCCTTTGAGGCCGATGCGCTTAACGAGAATGGAGGGGAAGGGTTGGGAGAGTGCAGCACATATATAAGAAAGTGCCCGCGGCGCGCGTGGCCTGGAAGATTTTCTGGAGTATCGTGGGTGGGAGGATGATGTTTGATTTGGGAAAATATTGCGGTGTAGGTTGGCTTTGTTCGCCCAGAAAATGCAAAATTATTACAAATTTCTATTTCGGTATATATTTTAGTTTTTTGATAAAATAATGATTATA
>JAPYZO010000454.1:0-48555 GCA_030522905.1 Torymus flavipes | reverse complement strand
TTCCTTATATATATATAGGCGCGGACGAGGGAAGGCGTCTCTACTCATGTGTGATGCGCGCCGCGCGCGGAAACCAGTTTTTGCGCGCTGATCGCGAAAACGAAAAATTTTCGAGTGGGTAACAACGTAGCATTAGCAGTACGTAAACGTCTAAGTAGGCTTGTTAGAGGATTCGTATAAAATGTGCTTTTTACCCTTTCTTATTAAATAATGTTGCTTCTTAGAATAGAAATAGTATTATTAAGCTGTAAGAAAGTTATTTGCGATATATTTATATAGTCATAACATCGGGTTATCAACTATTTTGAGAAAGGAAATTTCAAAATTTAAATAAAGTGCCTCTTTTTAGTGAATCCCTGGATTATCTAGAATGATGATGATAAATCTAAATTTAATAATTTTTCAACACGGTAGAATACTTTATAATTTTATTATTTATTTTAGAATCAACAGCATGAAATTCTGATTTTTTGTTGAAAATGCATTCTAGGCTTAATTTACTAGTGTTATAATATATGTTAGAGTCAACTTTCATTCAATCATTTCAATAGCTTTCCATCCTTTGTAGTAACACTTGATCAATTATTCATATTTTTATAGGTATGTGCCTTAAAGTCTAGGAGGTAGCTTCGAAAGCTTCGTATTGGAAATTATTTTTATTGAAAAAAATCGCTTTTCAGTATCTCGCAATTGGGACTTCCGCGAATTTCAATATCTATAATGAGTCTTAACGGTTCCTCGAAATCACAAATATCGATGCAATACTGTGAAACAGAAGGTTCTACTCTGACTCAATAATAACAATAAAAAGCGATCACCAATACTGTAAAAATTCTTCTCAAAAGATAAAACAGTGTATTAAAAAGCTCTTGAACACATTTAATGCTATTCGGTGAAATAAATACGACGCCATTGAACAAAATCCATTGAATAAAACATTTTCCAGTTCTATCTTTAACCCTCGCCGTGCTCGCAGTACTGTTTACTTTAAAGCCAAAAAAGACCTACAAATTGACACTCCTGCAAACAAACGCTCGTCGAACCCCCTACACATACATCCCCACACGTGCGGGCTCGCCTCCTCCTTGCCGCTTTGTGCCTGAAATACGAGCATTATTTTTCGCGGGCAAGTGAGCGCTACAGCGACGACTCGCCCTGGGAAGGGCCGCCGCGATAAATCGAGCAAAAACAAACGCGGACAACGGCGACGAGGCCCTGCGCGAGTACATAAACCTCTCTCGCGCGCGCACCGGTGGCACGCACACGTGCGGCCAAATTCTTCGAGAACTCGTTTCGCGCGCGGTCCTTCTTTTCGCAATGTTCCTTTTACCCTCCGCGTGCGCATCACATCTCGTCGGGCGAGCCTTTCGCACGCGTGCAGCAGAGGCGTCGCGTCTCGCCGATAACGGATTATTCGCCGCATTAATTACGTAATTGCCTTGACAAGGCTGCGAGACGGTCCTACCCGATTGACTGGATATTATATATGGCGTATGCGATTCGTCGTAATTGAATTTTCGGCCGTATTAACCAAGTGCCGACACAGCTCGCGCACGCTTGTTTGCAGCTTGTCGAACAGAGATTTCGGTAATGCCCGCCTGTCGTGCGTTATTAATTTCGTAAACAGAAAACTGCTCGCGGAGTTTATCGGTTTAATGAAAAGGCATCATATGCGCGGGTGCGAGGTGTGAACGACCCGCGAAGGAATTTTTTTGTCCACTGCGCAGAGCTACCTGCTGGCAAAGGTCGCTTACTACCAAATCCTTCAGGCTCACGAGACTTTGATTAATGATGTTTTGCAAAGGGTGCAGAGCTTCGCTTTTCGACGAACTGCTATTTGAGTGAAATTTTTGAGATTCCAGAGTAAATTGCAGTGATATAATTAAATGTAATTAAGGTGCGGCGAGGAGGAAAAGTTCTTGCGCAGTTTTTTGTTTACTTGTAAATTAAAAAGTTCTTGCGCAGTTTTTTGTTTACTTGTAAATTAAATATAGCAATGTGTGCTGTAGTTTTTGAGATTCTTCGCCAATTTCAAGTTAACAAGATGCCCTTTACAAGTTGCATTGAAAAACTAACTTGAATAAAAACATTAATAAAAATTTTACGATGCACACGTGCAGTGCAAAGAATAATATTACCAATTATGATCATAAATTTTTTTATCAATCTCGTTTTTTCCACTTAATTACTATTAATAACAATATCAACTCGTAAAATCCTGACCGCCACTCACTCTCCATCCCAAATTCCCCCATCAATCAATCCCGAAAGCCATTAATAAACTCCCTGCTCCTAAATATCGCCATAAATATCATCACGGGTGCATAGCGCGCTGCAGCTCCCACAGGCTTATCCATCATCCGACGATATACGTACCGGCAAAAAGCCGCTGCTGCGCCTTATTATTACCAATTTGCAGAAACCAACACTGCACGCGCGCTGCGGGGAAACTGGTTATACCCGCTACCAGGCTACACGTAGAGAGCGTCGATTATCTAGCTAGTTTGCGAGGACTGGAGGTGTTTCGCTCCGGTCTATACTAACGTCATCGGTGAATTATCGACCGTGGCAGAGAATCTGTATGTGTGTGTATTTTTTTTTTGGGAGGAGTTTTGTTAGCGTTAAATGGGACATGCGGTAGTGGCGCTGTTAACGTCACGTCTTTATCGGTTTTTGCGCCTTTAACGTCGGCAGATATACGGGTGCGCACGTCTCAATCTCGCGAAAATTCAGGCTTTTTCGGGACAGGTTGACGAACCAAACGTGACGGCGTAAACGTGCGTACGCGCGCGTGGCAAATTACACTCAAAAGAGGAGGAAAGAATATGTATAACAAAACCACGTGCTCACACGTGCGCACAGCTGTGTATATAAGTTTACTCTCACGATGGAATGCGAACTTACGAATATTCTTATGTATTATATACAATGCGGAAAAAATGCCTTTTCGCGTGAAGGGGATAAAGGGGCTCATTATTCTTTAGAAGGTAATTGTGAGCGTCTTCGGGTGCAGACCCGGTAACGAGATGAGCCTTCCACTTTTTTCAGCAAAGGATTATACTCCCGGGAATTTCGGTATAATATGATATTATGCGTATACGCACATTGGTATTATATCCTGGCAAAATTACACTTAATCGAGGCCCCGCTTGTTGTCGATCGAGTTTGAATACGTTTTGCACGTCATTTCGGCCGCTCGTTGGTTTTAAACGCCGTCACATGGAATGCGAAATTTCATTACAAAAATCATCTTACCCCCTCGCATTAGAAATTATAAAATGAATTTCAATCACGCGTTATTACCATCTTCGCTTCACTTATTACCACAAATATAGCACCGAGCTATCGGAGAAATTAAAGCCCCAATAAACACTCGGACAGGAATCTCATCCCTCCGGGCCGACGTTATACGTGCAGCTACTTAGAAAACAATTCCCCGGCCATAACAATTCCCTTAGCCGCGGCGAGGTAACTCAAGACCGCCATACATTGCGCCCCAACAACCCCGTAAACTAGCACCACCCCAAGGCCTCTCGCGCGCGTGCGCGCACGACACCAACTCGTCGGCACTTAATTTCGAATAATAGCCATTCTCACCGACGGCGGCTACCTTCTTCTTCTCGCTCTCGGCCGACAATCACGCACGCGCGCGAGCGCGCCAAACCGGCTTCTACCACGCCGGCCGTTCAATGACTTCGCGTGTGCGAGAAGCTGCGCCCGCGAGCGTGACGTAAGCGTGCAAGGACAGCCTGAGATCGTTATTATATATATATTTCGGGGCTTCGGCAATGTGCATATGTTTAATTGTATTTGCGCTGTGCTTTTCGTGATGATGCGGGAGTGGAAAAAAGCGTAGAGTCACGCGGTGAGTATGGAGATACAGTTAAAGAGGCCGAGCGGAAACTTAATCGAGATGAGAGGAGATGCAGCGCGCCTGGCTTGTTCTGCGCGCATTTGGCCGACGCGTTATCGATTGTGCAATCTGTTAGCATTGAGGTTGATGCAACCGGTCGAAATTTTGTGTGACTGCTGATGTTATATTGTTGCGTTTATTCTATTGAATATATTTTCGGAATTTTTTTTATTTGGCTGCGTTACGTAAAGTTTTAAATAATCATTTTTATAAATAGTCGGTTTCATGTAAATGACCTGTTTGAAAAAAAAAACATCTTTTTTAAACCTCGGAGAATAAAGAAATTCTCCCGAGTAAGTAAAAAATGTCGTCTATTTACAATAGCCGATATTGTTCCCGAAATAATTACCATCTTAACTCAAGAAAACTAACACCAGGAAGAGATAAAAAGCACGATTAAGGTGCAATAAAATAATTCTCGCGGCAAAAGGACCGCCTCCCACGTTACAATCGTTATTATACGCGCGAATATCGGGACTTTGGGGCTTTGGCATATGGCAGTGTATCGCGAGGCAAGGACACAGACGCGCGCATATTCAATGACTAAGCAACGCATCGAAATTTTTATAATTGTCCTGCGGAGACCATGAATTGGGGAATGCGCCTCTGCGATAGGTATAAACAGTTACAAGGTATATATATTGAAAAGTGCGTTTTTGTTTATTCCCGCGACGTACGTGTCTTTCTCTTTCTCGCTTCGCGGCGACTGCGCGTAACGGAATTCGGCGATACCGCCGGTAAAAGGGGCGAGGAGTGTCCTGGGAGGAAAATAAAGCCCGATTACGGTTCCTAATGAAATATTAAACAGCACGCTAATTGGTTCGGCGAATTATTGCTGCGACGTGCGCTGCGGTATGGTGATGAGGCTTTTTGGCTGCATATATAAACTTATGTATACGCGCTTATAGGATTTTTTATTTTCATAATATATAAGTGGGTTGGATAAGAATTACAGCTCGGCGGACGGTTTAATGGGCTCTGGGTGGGGCCTTATTCGTGAAGGATTGCTATAGTCGTACACAATGGATGAAAAACTACATTAATTACCCGTTAAATGCGGTAAATCAAGCTGCGCGTTTGTCGGTGTACACAGAATGATGCTCGCGAGAAAAATGACTTACTGGGTATACCAACCGGCGATCGGTATAGGAAGAGGCACGTTTTTGTTTCACCAGGAGCAAAGAAATCGGTATGCACTTGCGTCACGAGACTAGAACTACCAAGTAAGTTGTTTATGTTGTGATGTCCACGTTCCTTGACGACTTTCCATGTAAAACTTTTTTTCTCCCCGCATCGATACTTATCTCGCGATTCCATAAAATTATTTTTTCAACGAAATAACACGCGACGCCATATAATAAACGAAAGAGGTAACCGCAGCATATATCGACAATTAGAAACATCAAGGCAGACGCGTATACGCGTGAACTCATAAAACTTCAGCTCGGATCGGTAGCGCAGCAGCCGCGTCTCCTCTTACCTACGGCCTCCTACGCGCGAAATTCATAACGACTCTCCTCTTAACGACGCGGTCCCGCGCATAATAAGTGCCTTATCCTTATCTTCCTCTCCCTCCCTCTTCCTGAGTTACATTCGACTCGTGCTCCGAGTTTTTCTCGGAAGGCGCAAAAGAGGAGGCTCGTCCCCCCTCCCCTACTCGTCTTTTTCGCGAGCTTTTTGCATTTTCTGCGCCGTACGTAAACGCGCACATTTTACCGTAAATGGCGAGCAACTAGTAGGCGCACCGTAATGGAGCGAACCGGCAGAGGTAGGGAAAATTCTTGCGTGCCTGCGAGTAGCGCTGTGAATTATTTTATCGCGGGCGAGAGGTGACGTTTGTTACCTGACGAGGGAGAGTGCGACGCCTGATTTCGTATGCGAAAATTTCGCGAAGGGGGAAAAATGCTCGCTGAATTGAGTGAATCAGCGGACGTGTAGGTAGAGGAGAGAGGATAATTCAGAGGTATTTGTGATAAAAAGTGTCGTTTCTTTTAATTGCTTTGGGGCGGAGGTTTAATTTTTTTAGGAGTTTTTAAATAACTCAAATCGTTATATGATCCAAGGTTATACTTTATAGGTATCATAAGTAGATAACCATTTGCTAATATATGATATTTAACTTTAACAGTTTAAAAACTATATTAATAATTTATTTCATTTTAACTATATACAATTCCTGATAAACGCTCAGATACTTCGAAATAATTTTAAGAACGTCAGGTTACAATGTTTATATCAATTTGATTCAAGTTCGAAAAACAAAACAGATTTTTCTATCAACGTATATCTCTATTACCATAACGACGTTTTTTTGTTCATACCTGCAGCAACGTCGTATATTGAAAAATACCGTTAATCGACAGATAAGAACGAAAGTCAATTAAGAATTCATTCGAGGGGAAAAATTTTTCACTCGCACCCGATTCGATCGCGGATAATAAAACGCCGCATCTCATTGGCTCGACGCAAAGGCTCGTGGCTTTATTATGTTCGCACGGGAAATGGGAAACGACATCGTTAGCCGCGAAACGCAGAAATTCAATTACGGCGACGGCTAGGCCAGCCTCGGTATACATAATATTTTATGCAAGAACTGGATTCCGACTAAGTAGTGTTCGATAAGGCTTTTTGTTTTTTGCCAACTCTGGCGTTTAGGAAAGCTTCGTCAATGGATTTGAAAACATTATTTTATATAACGTTTTAAATAAACCTAAGTTATTTACGATGATGATACAGTATGCGGTACAATTTATAATGACGTTAAAGTAGCGAAAATGGACCACTTGGAAACGCCGCCGCCCCTTTCTATAAGAATATCTTTCAACTCTCGTTATTAGTTTGAAAGCCAGCAATTTAGTTCACACCTGAACCTGCGGACATTAATTCAATTGCTAATTGTACTTGAGCGAAAAATCTACCGCGTCATTTCTAAAAAAACAACACCCCTGCGATTGACGTCACTATACTCGCGTCTTGTCCCAAAAAATCTACACACATCACGCTCGCGCGCGGGGAGAGAAAATGCAGCATACCGCAGTTGCCGGCGGTTTCACGGTATGTATATATGTATCCTTCGCTCTCTCGTTATCTACCGCGTCGACTGGATAATGGCTTTTCATTCGCGGCTTCGCGCTGAGTTTTTGCTCCCGCGGGCCGGCACGATTGAGCCATTAAAAAATTCCTGTATATATGTCAAGCGGGGAGAGATTTACGGGCGCAACGCGCGAGCTTGACGCGAGTGATATGGGGTGGCGCGCGAGTTGACGCGAAGAGTACCGCGGCGATTGTTTGTTTATTTGTTTAGGTATGCAGAGCTGCATGCGTCGATCGTGTATAAGCGAGACATCCGCGCACGATCTAGGGGAATAGCGGGTAAGCGGCGGAATTATTCGCCGGAATGTAAGTACCTCTCGCGAGTTAGCAGGTGCTCAGCGTTATAAGGAATAGAATTACATCTTGATTAAATGTAAGCCTTTTTGGCTTAATATACGTCGACGTGTGTGTGTGTGTGTATCGCTGAATCTGCAAATAACGATCGTTTTCGTAATTCAAACCTAATTTGAATTCCTGCGACCCAATCGGATATAATATACAATTACATTTTTTTTCGCAATGCTGCGATATTGCAGGAACTTCCGAAGAATGAATAATTCAGATGAAATTATGGAAAACAGCGCGGCGGCCATTTACATTCCGCGGGACCGCCTTCCTCGGACACATTACCATTTTCCCATTATCTCGATCTGTTAATGCGATACCCCATAAAATCTCGCGGGGTGTGCCTCTCTTCGGGGAAAAAAACCAACAATAATCCCTTCCCGTAATAAAATATAAATTGTCAATGCGCAGCCGTCTCCATTTCATTCATCCGTACGTGAACCATTAAAACTGGACTATATGTACATATATTTACGTGCGAAACTCATTAAACGAATAATTACCCGCAGCGATCGCGTAACTCAATCGCGAGGCCCCAGCGCGCACTGTAAACATTACTATTAACGTCGGCGTAAATTCCTCGGCCGATAATCGTAGGACTCGCAGAAAGTAGCGTAAAAATCGGTCGAATCGCCTGATCGTCAACCGTCCGTCGGCCCCAAAGCCGGTTCTAGCCGCACGCACATAGATACGCAGGGGTAGTTGTTGCTAGAATCCACGAAATGGCTTCTCCCGCGAGATGATACCGCGCGGCGACCTTCACGAGGCTCTCCGAGTCGTTTTCGCTCTTGAAAGGAGGAAAAAAAACCTCACGCGAATCCCCATAACTCGGTATCACCCTCTCCCCTCTCGTCTCGGGGCCTTTTTTCTCTCTCTGGATGCAGAGAGAGAGGGAGGAACGGAGGAGGATTCACTCGTTCTCTCTCTCTCTCGGGCGCGCGTAATTGGGGTCCTGCGTGCTCCCCGGCGTACGGCGGCTCGTGTCCTGCGCGCCGTAGCCGTCCGGCGCGCTGGCCGCGGTGGTGGGGGCAGCCCTATGTAAGCCCTGGGTCGTCCGTGGACCAGCGCATCTTCGGGCTGCGATACGAGCCACGCGCATCCTCTCCCAAGTGCGGGAAGATACAGTCGAGAGAGAGAGAGAGAACGCGCGCTTTTTCGCGAAACTATATAATACGTATATATACATATACGCGGAGAGAAAAAAAGTGATTCTGTTTTGTCGCACGCTTCTTGCACGATGAAGCTGCTCGCGGTCGCGCTGTGCGGCTGCTGCCTCCTGTTGGGAGCGACGACGGAGGCCAGGAGGCCTATGAGGGGGAGGCAACTTAGCAGAAACGACGGTGAGTACGGGGAAAAGAGAGAGAGAGCGCGCTAATGGATCGGCTATCGGCGCCGATCTCGCTAAGCCACGGGGCTTTTTGCGCCCGCAAGCGCTGCACAAAGCCGCAATGGTTTCTTGTACGCCGCTGTGTTTTATTGAATGGGTGGGATTGAATTCTTTTGCAAGGTAAAGGTATTTCGACTCGCCGGTTTCGTTTTCTCTGTGTCCCTGTGTGTGCGTGTGTACGGGAGGCTGTGAAAGCTTGGCTGAATTAACGCCGGTTATACTATGCTCTTAGCGCGAATTTCCGTTGTCGTTGTTTTTCAATTTGTATGGACGATTGTTCGGTATTTATTTCTGGCGTTTTGTACATGGGTAAAGCCTTTTGTGTAACGATTTACCGTTCGATTTCTTTGCGGAAAAAATGTAAATTATTATAATAGTTGGTAATATTTGTATAAAAATTATTTAATAACATTGTAATAATCGTTAATTGATATTTCTAAATACCAATAATCAATAATATTATTGAAATTTTCTGATTATAATTCGTTAAAAGTAAAAGCAATATTTTTTCAAAGATTTAGATTTATTAATAGTTAATAATTTCTTAGGCATAAAAGGGCATTACTTTGGTAAAAAACACTATTTTAATGACAACCGATTAAAAATTTATGAAAAAAATATCTTGCACCACTCTTAGCAGCCAGCTCGTCGAGTTCTTCCGAGGTTCTCCCATGGGATCCCCAAAACTCTGTGAATTCCCCACTTGAGCCCGTACCTGCTGCCCAGACTATCGAAGGCCGCCAATATTACGGCGGCGGCGGAGGTTACCCCGGTCAGGGTGGCCAAGGCGGTTACCCCGGTCAGGGTGGCCAAGGCGGTTACCCTGGTCAAGGCGGTCAGGGCGGTTATCCTGGTCAGGGCGGCCAAGGTGGATACCCAGGTCAAGGTGGTAGCGGGGGTACCGGCGGTGGTAGCGGTTCCGGTGGCGGCGGAGGATCTGGCGGTGGTAGCGGTTCCGGTGGCGGCGGAGGATCTGGCGGTGGCAACGGTTCCGGTGGCGGCGGTGGATCTGGCGGTGGCAGCGGTTCCGGTGGCGGCACTGGATCTGGCGGTGGCAGCGGCTCCGGTGGCGGCGGTGGTTCCGGAGGTTCCGGTGGAGACACCAGCAATGAGATCCCAGATCCACCCGCAGGCACAAAGCCCGGAAAGCCCCAGAGACCACCGGGCTGTCTCAAGGATCGCGGTCAGTTCCCCAGTCCCAAGAGCTGCTCCCACTACATCAACTGCTGGGACGATGTGGCCATCGAACAGCTCTGCCCCAACGGACTGCTGTTCAACGAAAAGAGGCAGTACTGCGACTTTGATTACAACGTCAAGTGCGGCAACCGACCCAAGCCCACGCCCAGTGAGTTTTTTTATTCCTATATTCTTTTGAAATTTCATATAGCTATCTCGTGGTTTAGAATATTTGTATTTCTATAAATTTGAAGCAGTTTATTAATAATACGGGATAATATTCTAGTAATTTCATCGGATTATTTGAAACTTATACGAGGAAAATCATAAAAAAAACTTGCATTCAGACGTACTTTTATAAATCCAACCAGTTCACGTTACACGGTCATGGTATATAGTTTTTATCGCGTCTCATCCTTGAATTATAATCAGCTGCGCGCTAGTTTTTACAATATTCCCCCTTCCCGAAACATTCTGAGCGGCGTTATTTTTCAAACTCTCGTTGCATCCATACCTTCCCCCCTCGAGCCAGAAGGCGTTTTTGCTTGCGCGCGCGGCGGAGATGCGCGAATCATTACTCTTAGGCAGCTGTAAGTGAGCCGCGACGAGCGAAGGAACTTGACGAGAGACGCGCTTTTTTTGTCCCCCCCTTTCTCGCACAGGGCCGCCGATGGTGGACGGAAGCAAGCGCTGCCCCGAGCTCAACGGCATCCACAGGAACGCGAAGAACTGCTCCGAGTTCTTCGTCTGCGTCGCCGGCGTGCCCAACAAGTTCCAGTGTCCCCGTGGACTTGTCTTCAGCGAGGTAAGTTGGGATGATTCTTCGGATCGCGGGAAAGGCTGAACAAAAAGTAATGACGATCGGAATGAAAAGTTTTTGTCGGTACGAAGTTTTTGCGCGCAGGGCTTGGCTTTAATTAAATGTAGTCCGATCGAAGGGATCTCCTTTTGTTTCATCTTCTTGGTGCATGTGTGTGTTTTTTTTTCTCGGGGTAAGAAGTAGATTCGAGATAGCCTGACCAAACAGTTTTATTTTTGTTTGAAGAAGAATGTCCGTGAGCGATTCAAAAGAGAAATTTTTTAACATTCTTTTTTAATGTGTCGACGAGATATACTTAGCAAGTCTTGAAGATCTTGGCGATTAAAGATTAAAACCGTGATAAAAGTCGGAAAAAATTCAAAATAAATATTCTGTAAAAAAAAGTATTTGTAACAATGACACAAAAGACAGAGACTCATTTATAATTTTTAACAATTTTCCAACTTCTACAAGGAAAAGTTCGTTCTCATACTGTATATATATAAATTGGTTGTACAAATTTAAAATCAACTTTCCAGCCACAAAAACATGAAATTTTTCGTTACACACATACACGCTAAACAAGTCACCCGCCACCTTTATACGTGACTGCAGGTAAATGCACTTTTCGGAAAGCCGCACGCAGGTCGCTGCACCGCTCGGACTGCAAGAAACACTATCGGCCACATCGACACCACTCGCTCTTTTCCTTCTTCGCACCGTATAACGTTACACAATTATCCACTCGCGCGAATTTATCGATGCAAGGATATATTTCCCTCTCGCCTTATAGCGACGACGCGTAAATATACATCGATCCGCACGCGCAACTGTGTCTGTATTCGAGGCGACGTTTTTTCTGCGCGCGGGCAGATGTTTGCGTTGGGATGCGCGACGTGATTCACGCTCGCGACCGAGAAAAAGAGGAGAAAGAGAGAGAGAGAGAGAGATGCAACCGCTCTCGAGACGCCAAAAGCTCTGCATCACGCGCCGACGACGCGCCTTTATTTGCATGAAATTGAATGCGCTTTTGTGTTATCAGAGCGGGCATCACGCGTCGCCACGTTGTCCAGTATACCAAAGTTAACGGATTTTTTTTTCGAGAAAATTTTAAAGTATATATCATCATGTTGAAAAGTTTTATTAAACTTTTGTATTTTGAATAATATAGATAACTTGCCGATAACATTGTTCGCAAATGTAGATTTATAGATTCTAGTCATTATACGTTAATCAGGTTTTTGAAATCTGACTTTTTTAATCGTTACTTAAGAGCAGCTAATTTCGACTATCAGTTTTCGAACATTTTAAACGTTCTCTACACCGTGTAATATGGCCATTCACCTTGACATTTAAAAGAACATAAGGCGCGTCTTCGTAAATGGTTTGAAACGACTAATTATATTATCGAAAATTAACATCGAAAAAAAACATTCTCTAATTTCCCACAGGAAACGCAAGTCTGCGACTACCCGAACAAGGTGGACTGCAAGGGCGCGTGGACGCCGAAGCCCCTCCCACCTACCACTGAGACTCCCCAGCAACCGACCAACCGACCTGGAGGCGGAGGCAGCGGCGGAGGCAGCGGCGGTGGCAACGGCGGTGGTGGTGGCGGCGGTAGCGGCGGCGGTAGCGGCGGCGGTTACCCAGGACAGCAGCCTCAGCCTGAAAACCCGAACCCCAACCCACCCTACGACCCTGACAGGCCAGAGCTCCCTGGCCCTCTGAACCCCTACAACACCAACAACTTCCTGAGGGCCAAGCCCGAGTTCTGGCAGCAGCGCCAGGCTGTACTCCACTCCGAACTCGAGCAGGATATCCAGGCGCAGAAGGTATGCACATCGTCTTTTTGCGGCGGCGGGAACTGGTTTTTTCGCGCTCTCGCCCAGCCGCAATTTATGCGCTCGATCGGATTAGAGCTGATTTTTCGGGTGTCGCTTACACGTGTACGCCCGTGAGAAGGGTCGACGCACGCTCGGATGGGCCGTCTCGAGGACTCCCTCTTTTTAACACTTTTTTTCTGATTTTGAAGGATAAGATTTTTCGTTTCTTTTCATATACATATGCAGTACAGGGAAAACCGTAAAACGCTCTTATACTCGGAACGAATGCGTAAACTTTGCCGGAGATTAGTATACGTATAACGATATAAAGCAGCCTCGTGTATTATTCCTGCAACGCGCGAATTTTAAAGCCACTCATCGTAAAAAAGTCCCTCGTGGTTCCGTTTTGTTGCAAGGAAATGTCTCCTTTTGCGCGTCGGCATGTGTATAATTGGGTAAAAAATGAGACTCGCGCGCGCTTATGTGAGACACGTATATCCCCCGCGGCGGGCTGCAGTGAAGCGCGCGGAAGCCGCGGGTAACGCGAGCCGTCACGCACTAACTCGATACCTTGTCGGTGGTCTTAGGAGGCGGCCGAGCTCGAGGAGGACTCGGACAGCTCGACAATCCAGAACCCGTGGGAGGTGATCCACACGATCCCGCAGGAGTACGCCAAGGTGCCGTGCGAGAACGGCGAGGTGCACCGGCTTACCGATGCCTGCACGTCTGTCGTTGTGTGCAGGAGCCGCCGGCCCCAGCTGATCAACTGCCAGACCGGCTACGCTTACGACAAGCCTACGGACTCGTGCAGACCTCACAGCATAGCCCAATGGTGAGTTTTCCTTTTTCTCTCTTGTAGAATATAATTTGCTGAGACGGAATTATAATTTCTAATATTACGTTTTTAATGTCTCTTGCAGCTAGTCTCAGAGAGGGAAGGCATTCCCCGCACGAAGCGAACGACTGAGAGAGGATGAGGATGCGGACGACGACTACGACTTCTACTATTAATTATTTTATTTTAATCGTTAAGTGAATGATGATGACGACGCTGCGCTCTTGCGCGTCCGCCGATCAAATGGCGGACGCGTGACAACTTAGTTCTGTATTATATATTATAATAAATTAAATGTGCTCTTTGAATGATACATCGATTTGCTTTTCTTCTGATATCCCCATACGTCCCGTTCATTATTCTCCTTGCCTATTTTAGTAACAGAAAAATGTAAAAGGAATATATAACTTCCATTGAAATAAGAAAAAAACAGTCTTGGTTAAGGGATTTCATCATAAAAATAAGATAGCTAAAAGTTCAAATATTATACTTTTAAAAATATAGATAATATATCACAATAACATAATAGTATTATGCCAAGATTCATAAATCAGCGAGACGAGATGGTATATCCCAGATTCCGAGAATGTCTTTGTGAATCACGGTGCGCAGGTAGAAAAGTCTGCAGAAAAAACAACCTGTTAGATCGTCGAAAGGCTTTAAAAATAGCTACGCCAGCTACATTATACATTTGATAAATTAATCACGTTTACCTAAGAACCACAACGTACAAAACAACAATCATGTAAAACGCTTAATAGACCATAATACGTACGCGCCCGAGATCAAAATCGCAAAACGCAAAAAAAAGGATTAAAATATTCTCTCTCTGTCAAACGTAGAATTCGCATGCAAATACGTCTCGTATCAAAAAGAATACACCTCGACGAAAATATATAAGTATTATCCATCATAAGGCAGTTTTTCATCGCGAATCATTAACACGATGGGCGTGTAATCTCGCAAATTTCCCCGGAAGAAAAATACGACAGCAGAAATGTCTGCTCTTAGGCGTTCGAGCGTTGTACAGAGAGCCAAAGGAGAAAATTAAAGGCCTCCGGTGTGTGCATAAACACCGTAAATCCCGGTCGTTCGCTCCCCGTACGGCAATACGGCGTGAACATAACAGAGCGCGCCGAGGGACAGGAGATGGACTCTTCACACGCACACGTACCTATAGGTACGCCTCTGCGGCCCGCCCATGATTTTACGGTCCCGGCGCTGTCTCGCCGGAGGACTAATTAGGGAAAAATAGGAACCATTCAAACTCCAAATTACGTTTGTTTCCGATTCCGTTGACTCAGGGGATAGACTGATTATAAGCTCAGACGGCTATAATGATTATAGGTTTATTAGACGCGAATGCGTTTGTCTACTGTGATATGTTTGGGTCTAAAAAAGGGTGATTTTTATATCAAGTGAAAAAAATTAAAATTTGTTGGAAACACGCATATATATCGGTGTAAAAACGTTTGAAAAAAAGGTTTTTTTCATCAAATTTTTTCTACTATAATGCGAGAAATAGGATCGTTAACGTGTATTTATGTAATTGAGGTTCCGAGTTGATATTTTTCCGGCTGTAGAAAAAACAATAAAAACCTGTGCACTACGATCGACGTTAATTAAGGAAAATAATATCCCTATTAGGAAAGCGGTAGATTTAAAAACTAAATTAGATGCAGGAGAAGGTGGTGCACTTAATCTGGCGCTGGAGGGGGGGTCCTGTATACTTTTTTAAGTCCCCTCGGTAACTTGATGTTACTTTATGTTCTTCGGTATGCTGAATTCATTTTTCAAGGTTACCCCGCCGAGAACTAGTCAGGTTTAATGTTAATGAACATTTTTTTTTAAACAATATAAAAAATGTTATATTTTCGATTTTAAAAAATTGCAAGCTATTCTCTGTCATCTTGAGCAAACATGGTCCTTATCAACTTTTCCCTGCAACCCATAGTTTTCGAGAAAAAAATTCCCAAAGTTTGAAGAAATTTTATACTATATGAGTATATAAGTTATTCTTTTGTTGATTCGACGGTCTGACGGGCCGTCTATATCTGGATATATGTAGATATAGATGGACCATCTATATCTGTGTGAATATTTTAACATCCTTGTTTTATTAATGCTTATTATTGATCTGATTATTTATTTAAATTTTTTTAAATATAATATTTTGAGCAGTTACATATATATTGTTATTGTTTTTATTAATAACATTATATTTCAAAAACCAGTTTTGTTAAATTAAAGAATTATACACCATGCATCCCTATATCTTTACACTGAGGTCACTGACTATAATTATGAAAAAATAAAACACTAATCTGTCACTGGAATTTTCGTCAACGTTTAGACAACGTATATATAGAAACTAAAATAGTCGATTTTCGGTTTTAACTCAACAGGATTTGATTTTATACAAATATGTTAAATGTAAAAGTTATAGATAAAATTTAAACAAAACTCTTTTTCCATTTAAAACTTCCTTGCACAATTAGTTCCTGAGGGACTAGACTTATAAAAATGATTTGTAATGTTTAAATAACCATTATATATAAAGGGTTTCTTATGCCCGTATATATTATTTTAAGTAAATAAATAAATAGAACTATTTTCAAAATTGAAAATTTTTATTTTCCGTCTTAATTTTACATTCAAAAATATAACATTTATCGAATATATAATTTTTTGTGACTGTTTTACCAGGAAAGTAGTTTATATATTTAACATCTTACATAAGCGTTTGCTAAAATAAGTTATTGTAAAATAGAAAAAATTTAGTGCCCGTCCACTCACCGGCCTGCGCCCCACTCTCCCCTATTAATTAATATTCTTGCACTTGTGAACTTGAATATCACGTTAAATTGTAGTGCATACGTATGCGAAAATTCTAGCACGTATTATATGCTCATGGATATAAGGTAACAATTGCTAACAGTGTAGTTATATTGCTGATACAATGGATTCTGATACCTATAAATAGTTATGCACGATTAAAACCAAAACAGTTATAAATACACTTAGGCGCTGGAGAACAGACGTTGCATGCATGCAAATCTTATCACCGGCTACCGGAAGAAACAAAGACATTTGTGTGTGTATTTTATTATACTTAAACATTACTCTTCACTTCAACTTGTGATATGCGACAGAATGTATTTGATGTGCGTGAGTGGAGCATTGCTGGCAATTGTCGAGTGAACAAACATTAATAAAATTAGCGCTGACGAAAAATTTATTTGTTAAGTGGTGACAATAAAGATTAAGTGATCATGCATTTTTCATTTGATATCATAGCAAAGTGTAAATATATTGTAGCGCCTTTGATCCAGAGGAATATATACATTTGTGCAACAATAAAATTACTTTATATGTATTATTTGATTTCCGGGTAAATGATTATAACATTTTGCATAAAATCAGGTCTCTCAAATTCTAACGCACTTGATACGTATTGCTAACGCTTTAATTAAATAATGTAAATGTAAACGGATACCTACCTATAACACTAATTACATAATAGAACTTTTTTTACAAATAAAAAATATTGATTAACCTTTTGAAAAATAGAAGGAAACCTATTTCTTACTTATATACCAAGAAGAATATATAAAGCTTTTAAAAACTCTTTGATAAATAACCTTTAGAATATTTTCGAAAATAAAATGCAGGCCCAACATAGGTATATGTTTGGAACCATTAGTATAACGATATCCTACTTTCTAATATAAGCTTCTCGTCCTTTTCCGAAACCCACCCCTAAAACTCATCGTCTTACAACTGTTTCAGGTATGGCCGGCAATAACCATATTAGGTATAGCTAGCGCCAATCCGATGTGAATCAAGCAGGGTTTCCCTCACTCCCACCACTCGTCTCGGGCCTGTGAAATTTTCTTGGGGAAAACTCTGCTCCCTGCCAAGGGCCAATAAGCTACAAGAATCGCCTACCTATACCTACCCGCCTATAAATAGAACCACGATTGGGCCCATCGTCAGTCGCACTCAATCCGTCCGCATTGACGTATACTTCCTAGCTGCTCCCTCGCAGGGCTCCAACAAGTTCTTTATAAAATAAGAGAACGTAGCTTTGGTATATAAGTATAAACATGTCGTGCTCGATCGAAGCTCTGCAGAGCAAGGCGAAGCTGCGCGATTTGCGCCAACAGGAGTTCAAGCGCAATCTGCTCTGGCCAGAGCTGGCGCAGCGCGAGACTGAGACGATCGTCGAGTCGGCCAGCCACAGGATGAAGGCCATCGTGGAGTCCGCCCTCGCCAAAATACGCAGTGCCATTGGCGCCCAGCAACCGGCTCCACGAGACACTGACAGTGTCCGTATTCAGGTTGAAGCGGAACAGGAGAACTTGGAGAGCGTCGATGTCGGAAAACAGGCCAATGACAAAGGTATAATTTATTAGTCTATATATACAGATTTTTCTTTATTGATGATTGTCGCGGATTGAAATGGATCGCTCGTCGGTTCAAAGAGCCAATATTATGTTTGATATACAAACATATTTATAGGTACCTACTATAACTTGAATTGAAACTCGCAGTGCTTTAATTTAGAATTTCGATCTTTAATTGGGTATATAAATATGTACAATATAATATATAAAAGTTAGCAGTCGTTCGAACGAATACTTGCATAGAGATAAGTATTTAATAATTTTTTATTGAAAAATGCGTCCGAATCGTTAACTCTATCTTTATTGCATTCGATTAAGTTTTGCGAAAAAACGAATGACTCGGTTGAATTAAACGAACGGGAACTTGAAATGCGAGTAATCAAGATTTTTTCCCCTTCGCATATTGCTTTTCGCACACTTTGCAAAATCAAACGAAAAATTGAGTATTCATTTATATTGTGAAAGATATGTGCAGAAAAAGCAAAAATTTAATGAAATTTAATATAACTAACGGTCACACTTTTATTTTCAGATTTTCTGGAGGTGGTTGTAACGAAAAAAACTGACAACTTCTAAACTGCACCAATAAGATTCCTCAGGACTACGGAATTTTATTTTAAGTAAATGTATCTTAAAAAAATTATGTACAATCATAACACGCGTTACCGCTTACATTATTGTTAAACTAGTTTTTATATGCATCAATTATTTAGTAAAGCACATAGGTACACAAATTAAAAATCCACATGCATATAACAGAATTGTCATAATGAATATTCCATCCGCCATTATTCATCATTAATGTCAATCTAAGTCATAGTGTTCATAATAACTTATATAGATATAAGTATTAACATAAAGTCAATGTGTAATGTTAGTGCGACTGTTCTATATTATTTAATTTTATATTGTACTTTTTGTATGCTGTGATTTATGATAAAATACATGACATAATTATACACAAGAATAATTTTGCAATTATTTTAAAAAATTTTCCCCAGATTGAACCTTTTTCCATACTTATGAACATTAATTTTTTTGATTATTATCTTTTAAAATTATTAAAATGGTAAAATAGTATTAAAAAGAAATGTCGATTAGTCGTAAAATCGTAAGCCCATATGGCTTGCACTACATTACCGACTGAGGTGTTTATGTAGGTAATTATTTACCTACAAATCATTCAATTTACCGCTTGTGCGGCGCGTGTGCCATTGTGTATACGTCTTTATATTTACTTCGTTAGTTTCACAGCTGTGCTGTAAGCTGTAACTTGACTAACCTGTCAAAATATTCAAAACTATTTACAAATAATCAAAATGTGACGTAATTTTATTTATTGCTCAGTGTTATTTATTTTGTTGTCATTACTATTATTATTAGTATTTATAAAATTAATAATATAGCAAAAGTTTAACATTATCATTTTTAACGTTATGTCGATACGACATATTAGAGACCATTCAAAAGCCGAATCCGAATCAGACATTTGAAGAAGAGTAAAAAAATATAAATCAAAATGTTTGGAGATGTACAAGAATTTGTTGAAGTTTGTTGGAAAGAAGTTTTGTCAATGGTAAACGATGCAGCTGTTTACATTGATCATTCTGCAGCTGAATGCCTCCACTGGTATACAGGGGACTCAGCATATTTAGCTTTAAAAGATGCTGGAGCACTTTCAGTTCATGAATTAGCTTTGTACAATTTTAATGTGAGTACCTATTAGTAAAATCATGGTACTATTAGACTTTTTTCTCAAAATTATTATATTTTATCTATTGTACTTTAGAATCTCAAAGGTACAGGGGCCAGAAAAGCTGTGATCATTTCTACATCGACAGATTCACTTTTTTATCAACGGACATTAAAATTAATCATAGAGAAAAATAAGTTTGATAAGTGTTCAGTTATATGTACAGCACATAAAAAGGTTTTGAATTATAGATCAATTTTGCCAGATGATATGCAAAAGGAAAATAGTTATGATACCTTAATGGGAGACATATTACATTGGATGAATGATAAAACTTTTACAGAGGTATAAAAAAATAATTATTAGAATTACTTTCAATACTTATTTATTATGTTTTATTATAATTTTATAAAATTTTTACAGAATTCACAAGTTACTATGATATTTAAGCCTATTTTTATTGCATGTTTAAAAAAAGATGTATTCGTTACACCACCATTTGGAAATTTAATGCCATCTATAGATGAGCAATGTAGGGATGATTATGAAGCAGAAGTTGACTTTTTGATAAGTTCATTTCATAGTTTGTTTTCTCATTATGATGTACAAGAAGAAATTTATTCATTGGGAAAATTTAGTAACTATATTGCAGAAAAGTTAGAAAATTTGACTGCTGCAGTAAATAGGAGAAAAGTAAATTTTTTAATTATTATTTTTAACTTGTTATTTCACTAATTAGTTAATAATTTTACATAGTATCTGTTTTTGTTTTTTTGTTTTTTTATAGCGTACAACAGGTGAAAAAAAGGTGTCTTTAATACTTGTAGATAGGGTACTTGATCTATCTGCAGCAACTAGTCACAACTCTGAATCAATATTAGGAAGAATTTTATGCACATTACCTCATCTACCACATCATTACAATGATGTTGCAGTACAAATGCACTCATTTAGTATTAAAGGAGAGGTAGCACTATTATTTTTTATATTTTTTATACTCATTCTCTCCTATAATTTTGATGAATTTATAATATTACAATAGGAATGTTCATCATCATTTATGGTCCCAGGATGTTTAGCAAATACCAAAAAAGAATTAATGGAAATACTTTTTAATAAAAAACAAAAAGATGTTCTATTGACATTAAACAAAATGTTAATTGATATGGCTACAAGTAAAGAAAGTCCAAAAACTAATAAAATATCTACCAGAATTACTGCTCATAGTTTAGAGAAAGGAATTCAAAAATACAGAGATGCTGAATCTGTAGAATCTTTATGTAATAATACTAAAAATCTTCAGGTAATGTTTTTTTAAAAGTACATTTTTAATAAATACTAACTAAAATATTATTTTTATTTTCTTTGTAGTTGATTGCTGCAGTAGTTCAGTCACTAAAATCAAGCAAAACTGCTCAAATTGAGTTTATAATAAGTTTAGAGAAATTAATTTTGCAAAATTTAGCTGTTAGTGGCGATTCATCAAGTATACTATTACAAGTAAATAATTTATAAATATTAAATAATAAATAATATTGATTGAATTTTATCTCTTTGTATTGTGTTTTTGTAGTTGAGTAATATTGTAAAAACAAGAGCATCAAGAGGATTGGATATGGAGAACTTATTAGTTCTTTTGATTTATCTTTATGCTATGGCTGGTCCTGATATAAAGTTTTCAGAGCAACAAGAGCAAGGGTTGAAAGAAGCCTTAAACAATGCAATATATGAAGATATAAAAAAGTGCAATGAAACAGAATTAACTAATGAACTATCTGCATATTATCAAACTTTATTACTTCTAGGTAAATCATTGATTAATGAATGTAATTAAAAATTCAATAGGTTGTTATCTTATGATTTATTATTCTGAAAATAGGTGTAACAGATGATGAAGCTACAAAAGATGCTTCTTTTAAAATAACTGAACGAATAATGGATATTTTACATAAAGTATTGTATCAAAGAAAGTCATTGAAAAGTTACAAGTAAGTTCTTATATTTATTTGTATAAAAACCTTAAATAAATGCGTTGTTTATTAATAACAGGCAAGTAATGAGAATGCCTAATTTACGAGAGATGGCTAGGCATGTGGGTCTTTTAGAACAACTTGTGACAGATTTGTTAGATGAGAAAAGGCCTGATATTCCAGATTTAACTCAAAGAAGCTCTTCCCTTTTGTCTTCAGGATTTAAGTACGTCTTCTATTATACAATTTGAAAAGATTTTTAATTGCAAAACTAAAATTATTTAAATTAAGCTTATAAAAAAAAATACTGAATAGATGCATCTTAATCATGGTTTTATATTTTTTAGCTATTTAACAAAAGGCAAGACAAGTAATCACCCTTGTGATAACTCTTGGATTATAATATATGTTCTTGGAGGAATCACTCCTGATGAAATAAAAATTGTAGAAGATATTATAAATTTGAAAGGAACAAATTACCCTAAAATAACTTTTGGAGGAACTCGATTACTAAATCCATTAGAGATGGTTGATAAAATTTTGTTAACAAATATAGCTAATATATAAATTTATATCACGTTATAGTTTCTTTATTTTTACATGTTATCCATCTAATACTATTTTTCGTTATTATGTAACGAAGCTGTTTTGTGTCTTTTCCTGTTGTAGCATTGCAAAATAGTTCATTAGAATTGTCATTTCTATTTAAACATACTTCATAACGTACATTTTTCTTTGCTTCATTCCATTCCATGGTCTGTTTCTTTGATTCAAAATGATAGTGTTTTGTATACAATGTTACCACCTTAAATTCAATTGTCACTTTTCTAATAATACTTAAAATTTTAATGAGATATGAATTATATGACAAATCGTTTTTTTGTTGCCAATAATATGCACTGATACTGTCTATTGTAATCAAACCTACTTTCTTATTCCTTAGTAATATATTATCTAATGAATTTAAGAGAAGGAAAAACTGCTGGTGATTATAGCAATTAATAATCTTCAAATTATTTAAAAGTTTTTTCACTAAGTCATCAACTTTTGTTGGTCCTTCAATATCACTAATCTCAGTTCTCATGAGATTAAAAAGTTCAGAAATTTTAAATTTATTATCTGTATTTATTAAAAGTACATCTATATCTAGTCCATTATATTTTAATGGCAAAATACATTTTGCAATTAGTTTAGTCAATAAGGCAGTCACTCCACTGCAAATAGTACCTCTAATTTCAATTATATCTGTATTTTCTAATTTATTGAAAAAAAGATCATTGTCTAAGTCTTGAATTGATGGTCGATCAATCAACCTTGTAATAACTTGTAAACCTGATTCAATCATTGGTTCAGAACTCATATTATGATTTTTGTTTTGTTAATCATAAAATATATATCTCAACTTTGAATTTTTTCAATAAACATCAATGACAACATCATTCATTTATAAAATTCTAACCTAAAATGTAAATAACTTTGTTTATTTGAAACAAACCCTAGTTTATAATATATAGATTATAAAACATAATTACCTACTTACATAATTGAATTCTTATAATAATTTAATTAAATTTTGAAATAGAAATTTTTTATATATCATTTTTAATTTAAATCTTATGATAAGTATACTTATTACTTATATGATGAAGTGAATGTCTGCTGATCTGCTGTTAGATTTAAGTCACAAAGATAAGGTATAAAATGTACCTATTTAAAATGTGTACTAAATTACTATAGGTACTATATATATATATATATATATATATATTTACGATTGTACTTGTATACTGTATATACTTGCATTTTAGACTAGAGGACACTAGGATTTAGAAAAAACTCCAACTAAAATTTTTTTATCAAATTTATAATTTTTATAACAACTTTATAAATAAAAAAAAAAATTGTTTATCTGATATACCACGTAAAAGATAAAATTTTAAAAATACCTTTTCCATGACAATATATACATATAAAAAATTATAAACAAAATTATAGAAACATGCAAAAATTTCAGATCATAAATTCCTTATAGGTAGGTGAGTTCACATAAATCAAATCAGGTACTAAACATTTCAAAAAATTTTAAGAAACTTGTATGGTATATATATGTATATACAGTAAGTATATTTATAGTTATAAAAATGCTAAAATATAATTTATCATGAAAAAAAATTGCATAATGTTGATTATCATGCAAAAATAAGTAAAAAAATCTTAAAAATCGAACTTTTTTCTTTACTTTTGTTTAGATGCTAATTTCAATAATGAGTATTTTAAAGCTGCTTTAAATTAACATTTTCATAAAAATATTTTGAAAAGATTCAAAATTTTTTCAAATGCACGCCGTTAAAATATTATAAATTTTCCGAAAATTCTGTATGTGTGTTTCTTTTTCTGAGATTATCATTACTGTTGTTTAATAAATAATCATGAGTTCTTAATTTAGTTTTAGCTCTTTCAGCTTCCCGTTTAATTATTAACTCTTCTGTTAAATAGGCTTCTCGTTTAATTTGATCACTCAGTTTTCGTGGTATTCCTGATAGGCACCATTGCACAGCCATTGTTACTAACCCGACAGCATTCTAAAAAATGAATTATCATTTTTTTAGTTAATAGAATATATTTCATATGATTTATAATTATAGAAAACAAATGTATCACCTGAAATACTACAACAAATGCTAATCTAGCAGCGAGAATGTGCCAATATATAGTTGGTCTTTTATATGGCAATTCAAAATGGTCGGGTGGGTTTCTGTACTCTGTATAACGACATGTTGTTACATTTTCAAAGGAACTGTATATGGGAGCTGTACCAGCAGCAAAATCTTTAGTATCAAACAGTGCAAGACTATGATTTAAAAAGCCAATATCTGTTTTGTTAGGACTAACTACAGTCATGTATACTAATCGAGGTATAAATGTTGAGGAAAATGCTATGATAAAGCCCTAAAATAAAAAATAGAAAAAGTATTTACCACTATAGAATAACAAAACATCTATGACAACAATTAACTAGCAAGATCTACATGTTCCAAAATTTTTTAATATGCATACATTTGTCATTATGGATATACGAGCTAGTGCTTCAAGAATGCGTCCCCAAATGCCGATGTCACGAGCTCGACGCGGTACGGGTCGACGATAATGTCGCAAAAATTTCGCAGCATCTAAGCGCATCTCAAGTACGTTATTTGCAAGCGCGAATAAAGGAGCCAATGGAAATGCTACTACAAATAGCATAATAAATCCAAACTGAATAACCATTTCCAAATACTCATCATATAATCCTCTAGCACCTTTCAAAAATAAATTTTTAATAGTATTATTATTTTGTTTAATTTTTATTTTAAATTTTTATGACTTACTCCAATCAAGAAGTTTTAAATCTCGTATCCATTGACTGCGAGAAACAATAGGATCTTTCTGTTTTAGACCAGTATGAATACGAAATAATGACCAGTACTTATATAGTATAGGTAAAAACATTTCCATCACTGTATACAATATTTGTTTTCCTATCATAATGATAACTAATTGAATTGATAGCTCCATTAAACATCCTCCAGGTGAACATTCTTCCTGTCTACAAATACCATTATTTAATAAAAACTAGCTCTGAAGTGTCAATAGTACATATTTATTCAACTTACCTATACCCAAGTATTTTGTTATATTTTTTTGGATACCCAACAAATTTACCTTTTAGGAAAGCAACATAGAATATAGAAGCATAGTAGTTGATAAATTGAAATAGATAAACTTTAAGTGTAAGGCTATCATCAAATTCAGCTTGAGTTCTTAAATATTCCATTTCTGTCAAATACTCTGCAAGCCAGTCATAAATAAAGTTTAAAACTAAAATGCATACCTGTAAAAAAGATTTTTTATTAATGGCAAGAAATTTGAGGAAGTTTTATAATATAATATTGATATTTATGTACCAAATTGATTGCAGCTGCAATTGCTGGAATAGCAAAGGTCTTATAACTTGCTGAATCAACTTCTCTGCCAAATAATGATGTTGAAGTTATGCTTGCCATTCGGTATAAAACAACAGCAAATACTGCTGCAAGTGCTAATGCAGTTAATAAGAGAACAACTGAAAAACTGAAAAATGTTGCTGGGACTCTGACTTTCCAAAAACTGACATGTGGCTCTTTTTCTCCTGTAACTGGGTTGACCTAGAAAAATTCAATTTAAAATTTACTAAAATTAATTCGTTATTGATTGGCTTTAGAAACGGCTTTTAGAAACAAAAATTCTTTGTTTTTAAGAAAAAGTATTTTTTTTATAATCCTTTTTTTTATTTGTTTAAATTTATATAAACACAATGTCTTTTTTACAACTAAATATAAGCATTAAGAGGGGGGTAGTATGAAAATTTTATAGAAATTTTATAGAAAACTATTTGAAGTAATAAATACCTTTTCTTTAACTTTGATTAATTTAGCATTTGCAATAGCAGATAAATATTGTGGTCGTGAATGATCAGTCGTTCTGTCCCAACCAACTAATCCCCAACGGTAACTCAAAGCTGCAGCTCTTCTTTTCCATAATTCAAGATAAAGTACTGACCATACAGACATGAAGGCAGCAAAATAGACAACAGATGGGTTATCAAATAAGTACGTGACACGTGTTATCAAACAAGTTTCACTTAATCTCCAAAAGTCACAAGTCTTGTCACATTGGGGACACATAATAGTTTCTTTAGCCCAGTCACTACAAGCATCTTCAGCTAATCGATTTGAATTTATAGTTACAAGCCCTGTAAAAAAGAAGCAATAAAGTCTTTTAATAATCATTATAAAATTTTAGTATTGATACTAGTAATATTTTTACCATAAAAGAAACACAGAAGCCCAACTATACTTGCGGGTATAAGCATATAAGTATAAAATCCAAGCCATGCAAAATACATAGCAAAATTGACTCCAAAGTATTCTCGTACTGTGTCCAGAGGTTGCACTTTAATCCAATGTTTGATTTTAGCCCAATCTTCAAAAAGTAAGCATCTGGTACTTCCTTTTTGTTTGATAGTTCCCTTAAAAAATAAAATTCAATGTAGCCTTGTTAAAAATTATACAAATTTTCAAACGATAAAACGATAGACTTCTTAAAAAAAACTATTCAGCTAGTAAAGTAACTAATAAATAAAAATAACTTTTACTATAATTGAAATAAAAACCTTACATCATGCAATGGGTATGCTGCAGAATATACACCTGCAGCTAATAAACGCTGAATACCTTCACACTGTCTTCCCAAAATAAAATCCACAATCATTACACGAATATGAGTAGGTAAAAAATTCTTATCCTCTGTATTAAATCTTTTTTGTGCAGAAAATAAAAGGGATTAACTAGTTATGATATTTTATGGTAAAAGCATGCATAAATAAATACTACTTTTGATAAGTATGGTCTACATACAAATAATCTTTATCCCTAGAATATTCAGCTGCAAGTTGATATTCCTTTGGTGGAAACTTAACTAAATCTAATTGTGCAAAACTAAACAATTTAATAAACCAAGATTTAGCATCATCAAATAAATCTGTTTCTTCTATTATTTCCTCATTAGGCAGTGGCTTAATTGGCATTCTGAGTTTCATAATTTCACAGTACCTGCATAATACTTCCTGTGAATTTAATTCAACAATATTACCATTTTTTCAATGTTACATATTTTAAGAGAAGATTTGATATTTGGAAATCATGAAGCATGATAACTACTCACTTTAGAAGCATAGATTTTAACAAAACACAATTGACGATTCTGTTCATATTCTAATCTCAATCCTTGATCTAACAAACTTCTTTCAAATGCTTCTCTTTTATTTGCATGAGAAACATTTCCATTATCTACATAGGCTAAAACAAAATCAACAGGTTCCTCTGAATTGTGAGATTCATCCTCAGTACTTGTTTCCTATAGAAGTAATAAATAATTTAATGTTTTAAATGACAAAAAAAAAATATGATTAATATTTACTGCATGTGCTGGATAATTATCTTGTTCCATGGAAATTATCCTTTGACTCATATCTAATGGAACATGATCAGTGTTTGAATCAGATCTATTTCCATTGCCCATTAACTCCATTTTTGCTTAACGTGAAAGAGTGGGATTAGGCAAAATTCTTCACAGCCAGGTTCCTTTAAAAACTCTACAAAAGGATAATCACAAATGACTCATTCAGTAAGAATGTCGTTTTTATAAATGGTGTTATATCAGTACCCATAAATAGAAGCTTTCATTTTTTTTAAAACTTTTATTACATTGTTATTAATTAACTCACCTCTTCCTTAAATTCTTCTTGTACATACATAAATATGTTTGATTATTACATATATCAAAATAAATATTTGTTGACTAGATCACAGATAACAGTCAGAGCCAGGCATTTTCAATTCCACCTGTTGGTCCTTCTATAAGTATTATACAGACACATATGGACATAAGCTCTTCTAATTAATCTTATAAAGCTATTTACACACACGAAGACTATCTTTTCTTAATCACATTAGCTAATTAATTTCGACCACTGTAACCTCCATCTCCGCTTCCAGCTCCAAAAATACACACATGCGCTTCGCATCAGCTGTTCCGGTGTCTGCTGGCAACGCAGCAATAGCCGACGAGAGACGGTACGCGATTGAATCATAGATATATATATAAACGCGCGCATTTCACCGCGCATATATATCCATACATGCCGACGTCGATAAGGTAGACAATTTGCACTGTTGATACTCGGTAGCATCATATTACGAGAAATAACAATAACATATTTGAACTTGAAAACTCAGTCGCATTATGGATTCAGTCGCAAATTGTTGTCCGCGACGATTCGCGCATACCAACTGGTAGCTATAGAAATCCTGCCGTTACGTAAATACTATTGAAATGCCGTGGGCGACTACAAGCCTCGGCTTTCGTCTCGCCCGTAACTTCGCGCTCAGAGTGAAATCGTGCCATCAGCAGCATCACCATCGAGGCCTAAACTTGACAACGCCGCGTCGCAACTTCCACAAATCATCGGTGGCTCATAGTGATAATAGCACGAGCGATCGGCGGCGACAAGGCGGTAACTTCTTCAGGGAAGCAGAAGATTGCGGCGGTTTCGCGGAAGGGCTAAAAAAAATGAGCGTGCAAAGCACAGTGGAGGATCTGACACAGATCTGCATCGAGCTTCGCAGAGTTGTAAGTAGCGTGAAGGAGGAGAGCGAAAAGGAGAAGATCGTTCTGAAGCACATCAAGGCCTACGCTGAGGCGGGAGTTCAAGTCAACGATTTTGCGAAAGGTGAGTTTAAATGCCTTTTGATCAATTCTAAGTAATTGTTTCTAATTTTCATTGGTTATTAATTATTCTACACAGTGAAATCTAATGGCTACAGGTTATATGAGCTACTTTTCTACTAATTGATTGATTGTATTAAGTATGAATAACTTTGACAGAATATAATAAGAAGACTATAAACAACTATTTCTCATTTTTAGGTACAGTAATCGTTCTTTAAATCATAACAATGTCAAGCTCTAGAGGCATCAAACGTAATCAGGAGGAAATTTCCAAAAGTAATTCTACACCTCAAAAAGAGACGCCAACAAAAAATGATAAGCCTCTAACAGAAGAAGAAAAGAAGGAATATATTCGATTTTTAGGGATTAAGGAGTCTTTAGAGTCAGAATTAATAGAATTGAAAAGAAATGCAGAGTTGCAGGACTCTGTAAAAGAAATCATGGAATTACTCCACCAGTACAATGATATTAAAGATGCCACTCAAGTAGTTTTAGGAGCATTGGCATCAATGCGTGGTGTTACTACTGCCAGTCTCCATAAAGAGTTTGATTTACCTCTTAAGGATGAATAGATTATTTATTTAAGATTAGCTAATTTATATTTTTATACTAATTAAATTGGTTAATAAAGAAAAGCTCACTAATAATTTTTGTTTGGTTTAACATTTTTAAATATTCCTTTATCTCGTCTTAAGTTTATTTTTTATTTATAGGTTTGGAGTGGTTTAATGTCTCGGAGAGTTTATCTATACACAAGCATCTAGCTGGCAAAATTGTCATCTTAGACTTCTTCACTTACTGCTGTATAAATTGTATGCATATTTTACCAGACTTAGATGCTTTAGAGAAAAGGTTTTCTATTCAAGATGGCCTTGTTGTTGTTAGTACAAAAATATTTAAATCTATAAATATAATTTTATTAATAAAAAATTTTAAAAATCAACGATTCACAAAATTTAGATCGGTGTACATAGTGCAAAATTTGCCAATGAACGTGATTCTAGCAAAATTCTTGCAGCAGTTCAAAGGTATAACATAGGTCATCCTGTTGTAAATGATGCTAAACTTTCTATGTGGCGAGATATTGGTATTGTCTGCTGGCCAAGTTTAGTTATGCTAGGTATGTGTTTGTATACATCAAAATTGTTGCATATTGAGTAACAAACTATTAAAGTATGAACTTCAATTTCAGGACCAAAAGGACAACCCCTTTTTGTCTTAGTAGGTGAAGGACATAGGGAAGAACTATTTTTATATACAAAAGTTGCTCTTAAGTATTTTAAATCATTGAAACAAACTTCAAATGAATCTATTCCTCTTAAACTTGCTCAACATATTTTACCCATGAACAAAGGTAGTTTACTATTTCCTGGAAAAATTCATGCATTCAAAACTGAATCTGAGGAAAAGTTAGTAGTCTCAGATACTGGTAATAATAGAATATTAATAATGGGGAAAAATGGTAAAGTTGAAAATGTTATTGGTGGATATTGTGCTGGTTTTGAAGATGGAGATTTCGAAACTGCTCGATTTAATGCACCTCAAGGAGTTTGTGTACTTAATGATAATGTTTTTGTTGCTGATAATGAAAATCACGCAATCAGAAAAGTAAGTAAAATACAATAAAAAGATCCAACTAATTGTAGTAGCTATTAATTTTCTTTATGAAAAATTTAATACATGTTTAGATAAACTTAAAAGAGAAAAGTGTTACTACTATTGCTGGAACAGGAAGTCAAGGGCGTGACTATACTGGTGGTAAAATAGGAAAAGAACAAGAGCTATCATCCCCATGGGATGTTGCTATTTATAATCATGAGCGTGATGGAAAAACTGTACCAGTTCTTTTAATAGCCATAGCAGGAACCCATCAGATTTGGGCTTTATTTTTAGAAGATACTATTTGGTGGAAAAAAAAGTACGTGTAAAATATTAGTAAGATACTTTTAAAGTAAAGAAAATATAATAAAAAACTTCTTGCATTAGGGAGTACAAAGCAGGAACATGTGCAAACATAATTGGAAATGGAAGAGAAGCAAACAGAAATAATTCTTATGCTCATGCTGCAAGTCTAGCTCAACCTTCAGGGCTTGCAGTAGCTCAAGAATTTAAATCGGTTTTCTTTGCTGACAGTGAAAGTAGTACTGTAAGAAGAGTTTGTCTTGATGATGGAAAAGTTCTACCAGTTTGTGGAGCTGACAATAATCCAACGGTAGGAAGAATACATTGTGCAATAAGGGGTGAAAATAAGCTATTTCAAACTAAGGCGAAGTGTTCAGCTGGAGTTGGAGTCGAGAGCGCCCGAGACGAAGACGAGTGCTAAAAACACCTCACCCGAGTCTGAAATAGCTTCTAAAAGGGCCTTTTTATGTACATAAAAGTTGGGTAGAGGATCGGTCATTTAGAGTCGTGAACAACAGTTAAAAATCATTCCATTCTTATAGGTTTTATTTGAATAGCTTATTTCAAATATGTGCACTTATAAAACTTTAAAAGTTATCCTAAGTCCTACCTAAACAGACCAAAAAGCCATAAAATTTAGAAATTTGACACTAAAACCTGTGAAAAAATGGATTTTTTCATTAGTTCCCAAATCACGCTCGGAATGCACGATTCCGCCTTTGAGGCATTAAAAAAGGCCCGTTTTGTAGACGTATCGAACAAAAATATTTGTATATAATCTTTTTAAAAAAATTAATGTATAACTAATAATACTTTATTCTAGAATTTGCACTGTTTTGGTGACCAAGATGGCAAAAAGTATTCTGCAAAATTGCAACATCCATTAGGTGTAGCCTGGAATAATGCAGATAAAATGGTTTACATTGCAGATACTTATAACCATAAAATTAAGAAAACAGATAGTGAGGGTAATTGTGTGACAGTGTGTGGTAGTGGAAAACCATCGAAAAATAATACTGTAAGCTTTTTTGGCATGAAAAGTTTGTTGACAGCTTTAAAAAATTCAAACGAGACTTCAGTCAAGGATCTTCTCTTTCAGTTTGATGAGCCCAGTGGATTAGCAGTCAGCCAAGATGGAAATACTCTATATATAGCAGATACAAACAATCATTGTATTAAAGCTCTCGATTTGTCTGATATTGAAAAAATACACGTGGTAAGTCACATAATCATGTCTAGCTCTTATATTTAAAATTTTTAAGAAGAAAATCCATTTAGAAAACTATTTAAAATTTTAGATCCCCGTTGATCTTCCAGCTGAAGCATGGAATCGAGGAGAACATACTTATAATTTTACCTCTACAGTTAGTACAAAAGACTCAGCTTTATCTATATCGTTCTCGCCAGTATTCCAGAACGATTTAAAGTTAAATGCAGAGGCACCACAGAAGTGGTCCTTGATGTTACCATCTGACGATTGGAAAGCATCTGAATCTAAAGGTAATCTGTCAAACCCATTGTCGATAAATGTACCCGAAGGTACAGAACAAAAACAAATGCACATTATGCTGGACATAATGACATGCGGAGTAAACGAGTGTGTTCCGAAAAAATTATCAATAGTTTACACTATCAATAGAGATGGTAATGCGCCGACAAATCTTGTTGAAAAGAAAGAATTAAGTATAAGATAATTCGATAATTAATTGTTACAAATAATTAATTGAAAATATCATAATTTTCGTCTAACAAACAATAATTTATACATACTATTAAAAGCGACGAAAATAACTAAATCATGTACATGAAATCGCGAATAACTTATTTTGTATCGTTTTATTAAAGTGTAGTTTTACAAATTTTTTAAAATAAAATGGTTTTTGAATGTTGCAATGTTGAAATTTCTTATATAATTTTTCGTCAATGCAATTTCCTTTTACAATTTATAAAATACAAAAAGACAATAGTATATCTTAATTAACTAAGTGCATTAAGAATCAATCGAAATCAATTTATTCCGAAATTTTATCTGCTGACATGTTTACACGAGATTATTCATTAAGCTATAATTACTTTTGTGCGTTTTGGTCAGTCTTTAGGTCAGATAAAAATATAGAAATTTCAGAATAAATTTTACATTAGGAGCTATATCGCAGTTCAGTATTCATTATGAAATAGAATGAGCAATGCTGAATTTAATCGTGAGCACAACCATTTGATACAATTGTCGTGTTTGTATTTCATATACTTATATAAAAAATGTTCATACTTTGGTACTTGCTCAAGATTCCTCGTTAAATTCTATGGCAAGATAGTAGGAAAATATGAAGCCTCTTATGACAAAGCGAAGTATGGCAAAAATTATTTTTCATCGTTGTACATTTGTGCGTATTGTTAAACAATCGTTTTCTTAACGATGGTTGTTAATCATGCGGATGAATGAATTCACTACATTTAATAATACGACTCGGAACTAAAATTAAAAGAGTTAGTTTAAAAATTAATAATAATTATACTAGTAACGAGACTACTCATGATAACAATATATAAAGAAGAAACAATTCATCCGCATTTTACGTTCTATAAATAGTTTAGTATAAAAGTACTTTTTTTATGCGAAACGAACTTTCTACTAACGAAAATACTTTATAAAAATGATTTTAAATTCCTTAATTAGAATTAATCTACAATTTGGCAGACCCTTTGTTAATATGTACATGTTTACATGAACATAAGTCGACCATTTTTCAACGAACGTTTACACTTTGCTTTATGAATTCATATACATTTTCTCTGCTTCATACATGAAAATCATCAAAATACTTAAAGTGTAAAAGTTTGTCTGTAAACTTACTTTTGAAAATTTAAACCAAATAATTTTTAATAATATCTAAAGATATTTGGTTACGATTTAACTTGCTTAATATTGTTGATTTCATCTTTGCCATTGACGTCTTCCGCGTCCAATTTCTTTTTACTTTTAGAGCGTTTCCTGAAAAAATAAATTTATTTCTCTATAATGCAGTTAAAAAATTTTGAAGTATAAAAATTACACACTAAGACATTGAATAAGTCCGTTATTAATTGGTTAATATGTAAAATATCGACATGCAAATTTTTTTATAATTTCTTAATTATATTATGAAGCTCTCTGAACAGAAAATTTTTATCGTGAGGTAAATGTACTTTTATTTTTTATAAATGTACAAACAATTGGTTGAACTACCTTCGACATATAAAAATAATTATTTCCGTCCGTAAGGAATATTAAAATGTATTTACATTTAATAGCATAACGCAATGTAAAATACACAATACAAAGTCGTAATTGACACGTTAAACACAATCAATCTTCATAATGTTGTGTATATTATATTAATGTTTTAAAGACTCCATTTATGTTAGCTTATTTCGTAACTCTTAATTTAAACATTTACCTATATAAATAATTCACTAACTAAATTTAAACAATGTAGATACAGCCTAATGATATTTAAGTGCCTTTAACGTGCTAAAATAGAAATGAAATGTTAACTTGATGATTTTTAACAATAAATTATGATAAAAAAAAACTAATGCTTTTTTTGACAATTACCCTTCTTAAAGTTTATCGTATAAGTATACACGAACAAAAAGCTTCGTTTTTAAGTACAATCACTGCCATTTACCACAATCTTTAAATTGCCAAGTCAATGACCAAAATTTCTCGATAATACTTACATTCCAAAAGCCTCGCCATCCTGAATCGTCTCGGGCAGTTTCTTATTTAGCGTCTCCGGTAGCAGCAAAGATAGCACGCCGCCAAGCAGTGAGCAGAAGCCAAAGATCACGAACGGCAGCGGCTCCCAATACATCGCCTGTCGGAAAGTCTCGTTATGAGAAAATTAAGCGCCACATACTTATAACTATAGTTTAAGAGAGAGAGGGAGAGAGAGAATATGAAAAAACTCGAACGTTCGTTATGATACACGTACGAGGAAATTGATGTAGGGAGCGATGACTCCGCCTATTCGGGCGAACGTCGAACTAGCCCCGAGACCGACGTTCCTGATGACCGTGGGAAACTGCTCGGCGGTGAAGACGTATATCGTGCCGTAGGACGAGGTGATCACCAGCTTCGCAATCATTGCGAACGTCACCTTCAGCCATACCATCTCTGTAAATGGAGTATAGCAATTCAAATAGTTATATGCTTCCAATTATTAAAATGGTATTTCATAAAAATGAAGAATTTAATTTGCAATCTCAGTTAGAATATTTAAAAATATTTATGATATTCTATACTATCTAAACAAACTTAATTTATATGTTAGTCAGAGACAGAAAATAACTACTAATTGTAATTTATCGCAAATCATTAACTTTACGTAGCATCTTATCTATATTCTAATAAATTTGATAAAATCTCTTTTCCAGTAAGTCAACAAATAATTAAAGCTGACTAGTCTGACGCCAAGCGACGTCGCACATAAAATGAATCTTTTCTAATTTACGGTAACATTGCAATTACCTTAAAATATCATTCATAATCATTAAAATAGCATCTTCCGCGATTCCGCGTATAGAGCCCAATTGGAAATTCGATCGCTTGGCAATTATTTTAATGTATCTCGCTCGAGCGATCTCTCACGCTAAAATTATACACCCGTGCAATTACGCGCGCATTCAATAACAAGTCCCCGCACGCAACTTTCCACGTGTGTATACGCGAAAATGGGCCTTTTTCGCACATCAACAAGTATAAGAATCCAAATGCTCTGAAAGATCGACAAGTTCTGTATAATATACCGACCGGCAGGTATGAAGAGCGTGGCCATGAGGGCGAGGCCGGAGGCGATCATGCAGCCGCAGAGGATGAGCTTCCTGCCCCAGCGGTTGAGCGTGAAGATGAGAAAGGTGTAGGCTGGCACCTCCACCAGGCCGGATATGACGAAATTCATATAGTCGTTGCCGCCGAGCGTCGAAGCGTTCCACGACAGCCCGTAGTACGTGCCGCTGTTTACGAGCCTGCAACAACACAGATACACTTATAAGTATGTATATATTCAGGGGAGAGGGTTAATATGACTCGCATCTCCGCGGCGATATATATACGCAGGCGCTCGGGATAGGAGGATGCTTAAGTGCTTTTCGTTTAGATTGTGCCTGTAAGGACGAGGAGGAGGATGATGATGATAATGATGATGATGGTGGTGGTGGTGGCCAGGCGGCCGCGGTAATATTATACAAACTAGTTTTTCAGTTGCCGCACGAGAAAGTACTTTGTTCGCTATATTATGCTCGTAAACGAGACGATAGGAAAAGTCGAAGCTTTTTGTTCCTTATAGACTTTGAAATGTTTTCAAGTGTATATAAGAAAATCCTGCAATTATGTCTATTACACAAAAGATTAATCCAAATTATGTAAATATGTAAGGAGGTTGAAATGCTTACCAGTTGAAGAACAGCAGGAGGCTCTTCCTCCTCAGATTGGGATACCGCAGCAGGTCGAAGATGGAGGCCTTCTTGGTATCGGGCGTGCTGTCGCTGTTGGACTCGTCGAGTAATCGCTCTAGCGTCGACTCCGAGATGTCGACGCCGTTCTCGCAGGACGCCTTGTGCAGGAGTTCGCGCGCCTCCTTTGCGCGGCCCTTTGTCAGCAGCCAGCGTGCCGATTCCGGGATAAACCTTACGGTCCATGAACAAAGTTATAAAGTTAGAATAGAGTGTATAAACATTAGAGAGTAGTAAATGCAATATTTCTCTATCTCGGTTTTATTGAGAGATAAAAGAAAATACCTTTTTTTTAGTTCCGATTTGGAAAATACAAAAAAAAAATGCGAAACAATCTAACGGCAAAATCACTTATAAAATGTCTGTCCAACATCAGAACGCAGTACCTATTATTTGAGCGACAAAAAGCGAACAATGTATCGAATCGATCAACGGCTGCGTATCGAAATCGCCGTTTTCTTCGGTCCCGGGTATAATAGCCAAACCGCGCGAAAGGAGACCGGCGTTCCGAGATGAAAAAGCTGTTATTTCTATACTTCGCAAATTCTCGGGACGCTTTTGAGAAGTCGTATTATACGAGAGGTTGCTGACACCTGCGCGCCATCGATCCGTTAATTTTTTCCGCTCGTCTGCACAAACACCGAAAAACGTCAGATTTTCCGAGATCATCTCCAACATTAGCACACGGAATGTACCACGGAGATACTAATCTCTTAGCGGTCGTGACACAAAGCCGAGCAAGGTCGTCGCGGCTTGGACCCCAATCATCGTCGTTGCTCTTTTTGCATAACCCGTTCTTGTATATGCGCAAGGTATATGTATATTTTACCGTTAACGCGAACCGCGCGCATTCGGTTTCGAGGCGGGCGTCGTTTCGTGTCCGCGCCCGGGGAAACAACGGATCATCGCGCTGGTAGCGGATGAATGTGCGCGCCAAGAGAACCCGTTGGGCTGTACGTTTAGCTGAAGCCTCTTGATTTAGCGGTCGGCTGGATATAATTTTCCATGATTATTTAAAAATCATGAGAGATTATTTATTAAATTATCAATTTCAGAATTGATTTGATAACTGTTGATTGCATTTCACGACACAATTTCAATTTGAGGAAGGAAGAATTCTCTATCTATATTTACTTATATTCTGTTCAAATATCTACCGTTCTAATCCATACTCCAAAGATAAAAAAAAACATAAAACACCAGATCTCCTCAGGATCAAGAACGCTTCGAGTTTACAAGGATAACACAGTTGTCGGAGCCTCCGGGCCTTATTTCTCGACAACAACGCAGCGGCTTGCGCGCTCATAAATATTCAGCGTCGGTGCGGCTGCTCTCTCGGGATTCAAGGGCTTCAAGGACTCGGGGAGTGCGCGCACAAAGGAGGAGATGCCGGTGTGTATACACGTATATATAGCTCTCACCACCAGTAGAGAAGAAAGGCCACGCTAGGGATCGTGAGAGCGAGCTGCAGCGTCCTCCAGTCGGTGATGTAATACGCGAAGCCGGCGGTCATGATGTAGCCAGCGGTGAAGAATAACTGACACCCGACGCCCGCGATCAGACGCTTCTGCGGTCCCACCATCTCCAGGGCTGCAAGTGGCAAACGGAAAAGTTGTTTTAAATGAGCAAGAGGTTTACATAGGATTAAGTATTATATACAGCGCGTCAGCATTTCTAATAAGTATACGCGCTTTACTCTTTCACCAGTGAATCTCCCTTGTCATTTTATTTTTATAGCGGTGTTATTTTTATAAAGGTCACTATTTACCGTATGGAAAATCGATGGATTTTCTTCGATACTTAGAAAAAATAACTTTTTCATTGTTACCGATATTATAAATTAAAGTTTATGTTATATATAAGACTAATATAATTAAGTAACCGCACGCGCCATCGTCGTTTTGCTATTTAGTCTTCAACTTTTTAACGACGCCAAATAAAAGGGCAAAAGCTTAATTTGCATGTACCTACGCTCGTAATAACGACTCGGCTATAAATTTTAATTAAACAATAAAGAAAAGTTTATCCCCCCCGTCGCTATAAATAGACCCCTCTGCGCAAATATTTATACAAAGGCCAAATAGACAAGCGCAAGCGCGCATTTGTTTGTAAAAAAAGGAAATTTCTTCCTCTCCCCATCCCGTCATTTTCTTTTGCGGCCTTTAAAACGCAAACCCGTTTATAGTGGCAATTTCTAGCTAAAACAATCGGGGCGCGAGTCTAATTTTAGCTCCCTCTCTTTCTCGTGTATATATAAAAGCGCTCGCGGCGGCGCGGGACAAAAAGCATCGCAGCTCTCCGCGCGGTGCACGCGCGCCGCGAGCGGAAAAAGAAGCCCGACGACGAAGGGCAGCTCCCGAGGCGGCGCTCAAAGGCGCCTCGGTGCAAAAGGACGAGTCTCTCCTCTCTCTCTCTCTCTCTCGCGAGGGAAAACATCCTCCCGAGGCGGCGAGTTCTGCCCGGTAAAAATCGCGGGGCCAACGGCCGAGTGCGATCCTACTCGCGCGGGATGCCGGAGAAGACGCGGGGAAGGCAGTGCAGCAGCCCTCGTCTCCAGTGAGATCATGCAGGCAAGGTGTGCGAGACGCGCTGATCTTATGGCTTTTCGTAAAAAGGAAATATTTCAGTGGATATACTTTCTGAGGAAAAATGAAAAAATTAGTCAATGTAACAAGATTCCCAGAAATTAAGTACTATTTTATATATTTGTAAAGCTATTTTTTAGAGAACTACGTTTCAATTTATCTTCATACTTTTCATGATTAGACACATGAACACCCCTTCAAATTCTAACATAGCCACATTCTACCTATGATGAACATACAACAAAATCCCATCTAAAATCTCTACTTTACCGCGAGCTTTAGTCAAACGCCGCCAGCTTCTTCTCTCTCTCTCTCTCTCTCTCTCTCTCTCTCTCTCTCTCTCTCTCTCTCTCTCTCTCTCACGCTTATATCCACACAATTTTATTGTTTCTCGTATAAAGTCGCCTCCCGGTCCCATACATCTCAGTGCAACACAGCGGTGAAATTACGCTCTCGCGACGGGGCGGGCAAAAAAGGCGACTATGGACGCGGGGCGAAACGAGCTCTCCGCGTATATATCCTTCGGCGGAAATTATCTCCGGCATTATATATACGGACGACGCCGGCAATCGGAAGTCGCGACGTTTCATGACCGGCCCTTATTAGCGAGTCCCATCTCAGTCCCCTCTCTCTCTCTCTCTCTTTCGTTCGCTCGCGCGTTACCATACACTTTCCTTCGTTTTTGCCGCATTGGTTTTCCCTGACGCGCGCACGTACTGCGAAGATAAGATCGCATACAGGCGGTCTACGTGCAGCGGGGGGACAAAAAGATCGTTAAATCGTCGCTCGCGATGCTTTTTCACGAGTATAGCGCTGGTTTTTCTGGAGCGTAGCTGAAAAAATCGGCACGCGGAGAGTTTATAGAACGTAAAGCGGGCGAGATGGGGTTTCCGAGGAGTTTAAAATTTATTTTATAAGGAAAAAATAATATTTTATGTTTGAGAGAAATTTTAATAATATGTATATAATATATTATTGTATTTCTGTATTAGATATTACTTATGAGTATACTTATGGAGGTCGCTAGATAGATAAATTTTACAAAAATAATAGTTAAGTATTCTAACGGTATTTCTTAATATAAGCAATGGTTTTTCAAAAATTTTGCCTATAATTTACTTCAAGATTGTACTGCATTCTTGCAAGTTTTTATTGAATCTATTGGTTAGTACTTATATCATCGTATTACATAGATATTTATGGTATACATGTAATATAAAGCATAAATATATATTTAAATATAAAATTGCTCTGTAAACGTCAATTACTCAATTCAGCATGTGTACTAGAATATCATTTACAGGTATTAGAGTTCTACAAGAGTCATATAGTCGAATACGTGTGGCAATAAAGTATAACGGAAATGTTTTAGAGCCCTTTAAATTCTAGCCTGGTATGATCCGTCACATAAAATTTACTTGCACTTAACCGGCACGTACTATGTACTCTTTTAATCTAATGCTCTGTACATTAAATTTATCTTCAAAGGTGTCGAGAAGCTTTTTCAATAAAAAAAGATTTAAAAAAAATAAAATAATAAAAATCTCAACAGCAATTAATGGCAATTTCATAAATAGATCGTTACAGTGACACGAGTGATTGACAATGACAGCTATTTTCGTCAATCACATGAAAGTAGTACTCAATCAACCTTCCAAAAGCCTATATCATCTATCATTTCTAGTTAAAGCTGTAATTAAGCAATTAAGCAGCATGCTTCCATGATCGTCAAATTTCACCACGTCTCCTCAATCCGAAACCAAACTCACCGATGACGTAGGCAACGAGGAAGACGCCACTGGTAGTCGAGCCGACGATCGCCCGGAAAATGAGGTAAGAGACGTACTCGGGTGCGATTGCGACAACGACACCCCCGATCAGCTGGATTACGAGGGAAAGGAAGAAAATCGGCCGCCTGCCGTATTTGTCCGACAGGGCACCGAAGATCGTCGAGCCGAGCATCACACCGACCATGAAGACCGAGTCGCCCATCGCGCGTAGCCAGTCCCGGTCGCACACTAGGTCCCACTGCGAATATAATCAATAATAATGATTTATTTTAAGAAAAATAATTATTCTTCTGATGAGATATATGCTTCTCAAGTGTTTTGCATTTTTTATTTAAATAAAATCGGTTAAAGAAAATCAAATATGTAGTGTTAAATCTCAGGAGCAAATTAGTCCCGCCACGTTAGACAGCCTCGTAAAACATCATGCTATACACAAGCTGTTAGAAGATATATACCTCGGACGTCGTCGAGCTCTTGTACTTGCTCGTGTCGTACACAAAGTGGTCACACTTGCTCGTGTTCCTGGCCGGGTTAATGGACGACAGATCGCTGTATCGCTCGCACTGCGACCACGACCTTGTCTTCGTGTCCCAGGGATAGCTCGAGTTCATCAGGGCATCGGGGATGAAGAATGTCGCGTTGTCAGCTGTTTCGAACGGCAGCAGACACCTGACAAAATAAATGTTGAAAAAAAAATTGAAAAATTGTATTTTTCAATATATATACACGGCTTTGTCATTTTTACAGTACTATTTTATTTCCAAGAGAACCACCCCAATCAGTATTCATCGTTTTTTGCCCTGAACAATAACCCGCTCCCATTTACATGCCTCGCGGGTATAGTTATACCATACGCGACGGCACGGCAAAAACGTATGCGGCTCACCTTGAGACCATCTTTGCCCCGAGGAAGACCCCGGCGAGCTTGTGGAAGGCGCACGATATCGCCGGCAGACAGAGCAGCAGATATATCCTGCGCTGGTACTTGCCGAACTGGCCCATCTGCAGGATCACGTCGTCGTACGCCATCGTGATGCTTTTTTTTTCTCGTCGGTTAGTCAAAAATCTGCGCAATCATTTACAAGATTTTGTAAGATACACACTATGATTGTATTTGGATGTTGTTTTATTATACCTGCTGTAGAAAAATAACAAGTACGCGGTGCGCCTAGGCAGATCGTCGACTACAAATAGCCGCTCAACATTTTCTAAGGCAGTCTTGGCTTAAATATCGCTATAAAAAGAAGTAGGTTTCCTTGAAGTGTAGGTTCTCTCTAAGCAGTTGTGCAAACCGTTTTCCTGAAATAAAGAAGAAAAAAACAAAACTTTGTTATATGTATAGTACGAAAATGGTTTACCTCGTAAACCTAGTGTAAACTATAGTTCAACCTAAACAACAGAAATTGACAGCCATCGGCGTAATCAGGCGACTACTGTTACTTACTGTCACAGCTTTTAATCCGGGAAAGCGCAGCAATTAGCGTGCGCGCGTGCAACGTAACGGCGGTCGCACCGCAGCGTTACCTCATTACTTATCAAAGGTCATTACGCGAGCGCATCTCTCCGAATGAATGTATTATTCCGTTACGAGCACGCAGCTCCAGGTCAGGCGAGTGCATTGTCATGGGCGAACGCCGTTTTTCACGCGGCTGTAGCAGCGAAACATTTTCCCGCGGCTATGGTTAGCGGATCGCTCACGCAGTTAGTTGTCTGGGAAGTGTTTCGCGCGCGCAGCTGTTATACGACACGTTATTCCATTATGTCGAGCACGCGTGTTAATGCGCGAGGGTTGATGGGATTTTGATTAGATGTGCTTTGGGTTATATTGCGAATTGACCGTTTGAGAAGTGTATATAATAGTCGTGATTGAATTGCGCGAACTTTAATGTCTTGGCATAATTGTATTGGGAATTTATTGATGTGGTTAGAATTCGATTGGATTCGAAAAATTGATATCAGAACTATTATGAAAGTAGGTCAACAATTAAAGATTATATACATTTAAGACATGAGCACATTACTATATGAACTTATTATTAGCTCTACTTTTAGAATTATTTCGGAGCAAACAATCTAACTTTTTAAAATCCTATAATTTTTATTACTTAGTTTAAAAATAATTCATGTACATTCTTATATGGTTTTAAAGTTTTTTTTATTGATTCAGATGAACAGAGTTAGTAATTAATGAGACATTAAATGTTTTACAGTAAAATAGAATAATGTAAAATATTAAAAAACTAAACTTTTACTGTAAATAGACAAAGCTTCAAAATGATCATTATCATATTTTTTATTTACCCCACAACTAAAAACCGTTTTCATTCACAAATAGGTAAAATTAATATGTTATTAACTCCATTACAATGTGAATTTTCACTTGTTCAAATTTAAAGAGCACAAATCAATCGACATCGCATGCAAGAAACCATACCTATAGTTTATAGTTATATTACTAACCATGTTTAAAATCTGTATATATACTCGCAAACAACTTCTCCTCGCGCAACAACATCCATCGCAAAAAGCCAGCACATCATCTATTACGAATCAACAACATAAATTACAGAAAAATAGGTTACAGACGGCGGCAAACACGCCGGCTACGAGAACACTGTACACACGCCTGTCGGTATACTGCATCTGTGTAAGTATTGGTACGGCCAGAATTATCGAGCGGTGGCGGCGCCTCTCGTGCCTCCTTTTCGCGCGCGATAAAAGCGCGCCGATCGTACGATGCACTTTTATCAATACACACACCTCGCGTGCATGTGTAGGTGTGCGCATACGTGTACACACGTAGCACTCGCAGAGTCGGGAGATGGAAACGAATAAAATTAATTGAGAAGAAAAATGAAAAAATCAATTATGGTGCCATCCCCGAAAAAATTTTTATTTTTTCCTTAAAAAAACCCCTAGAATATGTTTGTCAACCGGCAGAGTGGTCACGAGCAACATGCTCGTCGCGTGCGCTATCAAAGGTTAAGACAGAGCTTCGTCAACACACAGCCTCTGCGCGAATGTGTTGGGGTCTTTATCAGCTTTCGCTTGATATTTCGAATGATGTATACGAACACACACGTGCAGTAGCGGAACGATTTCAACTTTAGCCATGCTCCAATAGAAATAAAGAAAAAAACTTCTTCCCTGTCTCTAATACCATACGATATACACTTTAATTTATCCAGAATTTTAAATACTCTACGTGTACAGTTATAGTTATTATATTGACGCAAGTTTGAGTGCGAACCTCTGCCGGTATATAATACCTCCCGTTCGCTGCACTTTCAAACTATCGATCGAACGCACGAAAACTGCAGAAACATACTCAACAACTACCTCTCCGGAACAAATGAATCATCTCGTCACGAAAACTTCCCCACCGGGCACCGTACTCACACAAAACTACAGCACCGACCGCACGAAAACACCGGGCTCTCGCGTGTATGTATCTTTTACACTTTTACTGCTCCTCGGCCGGCGCAGCAGACAGCTCTATTTTGGTTATGACGAAAGAGCGTATACATACGCACATTTGAACGGGGCCAGAGTTCCTGCAGCTGCAGCGGGCTGTTCCTCTCGTTCGACCGCGGCTCTCTTTCAGCTCCCGGTTGTGTGAGAAAAAAACAGCAGCGGTGGCTGTGACGAGCCGGACGTTCGCGCAAGCGCGCCTATGTATATGTGGAAGTATAAGTAAGTAAGTATATCCATACCTACGTGTGTGTGTGCTTGCCGGCGTCGCGTGGGATGGCGCGCTGGTCGGTGAATTCGGCGGTGCGCCGACGCTAAAGTCGCTGACTAAATCGCGAGCTCAAGTTTCGGCAGGGTTTTTTATACTGTCGGGTTATTTGGAAGGTTTGGTATTGGTGGGAGGAAAAAATGCTTCTGTATAGGGTTTGTTGAGTTTTTGGAGCGGAATTATCATTTTATGAAGCTATTTTTTAAGCAGGGATCAAAGTAGCTTGAAGCTCATACTGTTGGCAGGCCTGCTTTTCAACCCCCTCGAAGCTCCACCCCCTTTGCACGTGGCAAGGGAGCAACGCCCGAGAGGCACAACACCGCTATATCATAATCAATGACAAAGACGGGTCATGTGAAGATAACATTAATTGTATAATTTTGTTGAACTTTAATACTTAAATTTTTACTTATATTTTTAACACATTAATTCGGTTATACGTAGAAATGAAAGTTTGAATTTTTCCTTCAGGAGATCTAGTTTTCGTAAGAATTCGTAATTGGTTATGCACGAGTCGGTGGGGCGATATGAATCCTGATGATGGGTATAGAGTTTATGTGGGTCACGTGACAGTGGCGTGACACAGTCTCTAAAGGGCAAGGATATAGCGTAGCTCTTTTGCTTGATTGATCTAAATTATTATAATACCTATATTAAATAAGTATTTTTGATTTTTTGAGTTTCTATAGAAAAATAATATAATTGAAAATTGCCATAAGTCTTAACGTCAAGCTAAACGTAATTAAAAGATAATATCAGTATCTATACAATTTTTAAATACGTATTTTTTCCTACTGAAATTGACACGCTGTCGAACAAGATTAAAATAAATAAAAATAATTATTTAACATACGTCTGATAATTTTCATTGATAAAAGTCTGACAAACTTGCAATTGCTATTGTTCTATATGTATTTTTCAAGCTTTATTCGTAAAAGTTTGAATCTAGCACTGTATTCCATACAAACGATCGAATATTTCCTCGCATAGGTATATTATTCAATCATCTTGGGGTTGAAATGCTTTATTTATCAAAGTACTTAGTCATTCAGGCGAGCATTCGGGTCTTCTAAAGCTTTAAACTCTGTCAATTGAAAATGTTTTGAATCATCTAATCGAGTAATATAGTTTGACTGCTATATGATTTTGTATCACATAGTTCTATAGTGTTCTCTGATTTCTGAGAGTCTAGAGCTATCACAGAACTCAACATGGATCCACGAAAACACATCTTTAACCTGCCTAAAAAACCAAACAAAACAATAAACTTCATTGACAGAGGTCTAATGAAATAAAGCCGCAGCACAGAAGATATAGTCTTGAAGGCCCGAAACCGCAAATGTAGAACAATGCGGGTACATTGTTGGGCGCGCTGTAGGTATATAGTGCCAGCGCTGACGATGTCACGTGTGTAATGGTATGTAAATGAGAGAACTGCGCGTAGAGCACACGGCCTATGAATAGCTGCACACGGCGAATAATAAAGCGTATTTCATTCATCCGCTCATTAAATCGGCATCTGCGACCATTCACTCGCTCGACGTTATTTCGCCCTATACGCGCTCCCTCGCTTCTCATATAGTTAAATCTACTCGCGCACGTTAACTTTGGCCTATCATCGTCGCACACATATACGCGGGAGATACGTACGTTCGGCTCGAATTTTTTAATTTCTTCAATTCCACCGACATGATTGCTCGCGAGGAGAGTGGCGGGAAGTTGGATTATCGCATTACGTCACGGGGGATGAGATTCGAGTGAATTTCCGCGAATTAGATCGATTGTAATACAATAAAGTACGCATTAAAATCCTTTTTTTTACGTACGTTTCGCGAAGTTGAAGAAATGTCGATGTTCTCGAGTATATTAATTTATAGCGATTGTATATTTATCTTATCGTAAACTTATGTTAACGAGGAAAAAAATTAATTTTTTTTTCTGAGAACTGGGTTAAAGATAAATTTCGTTTACCGACAAAAATTGCGCTATACTAATCCACAATTTCTGTCAACATTCATTTCTTTCTACTCTATCATCTTGATATTAATAACTCAATTCCCGCATTTAGCGAGACGATGATGCGTTGCATCTTGCCTGATAACCGCGGAATCGGTAACTCGCGCGATAAATCGAATAAAAATTTCTATCCGTCTTCGAAGCTAAATTCGTTACGAAATTCGACGACTGTGACACACAAATCGAATGAACATATAATTATCGAGAGCTTACCAATCGAGCGATCCCCCGACGCGGCTCTGTCTCTCCATAAAATTCCACGATCGAAAGAAGTTATTAATTGGGAGGAAACGTATATCACACGGTTCGCCGCCAATGGAAAAGGCTGTGTAGTCGAGTTTTAATACACTTTATTATGATTCACTCGCGGCGAGATTGCACGGCGTAATACGGATTGATTTCCATCGCCGCGCGCAGAGTGCATATAGCCGTTAAATGAAACGATCGCGCGGGCTTTTATCGAACGGAACAGTGATGAGTCGCGCGCGCGCGATAACTAGTTAATATTAAAATGAGCTATTTCGTCAATTTTTTGTTCTTTTTATCGCGATGGAAACTTGTTATTATATGATAAACAAGCTGTTCCGCGGGGAAAATATATCGCGTTATTTTCCATTAACCACGCGCGTATAGTTTATTTATCCCGAGGACATTTGTCTTTCTGTCAAATTACTAATTATACGGCGATAAAGGCGATGAGAGATACTGTCTACATTGACTAATTAAATAAAAACAGAATTCTTTTATCAGATGGTCATGATAACATACCAAGTTTAAATTTAGTCATTATTACATTATGTTAAGCAAACTATCTAGTGTTTTGCAATATAAGCGCTAATTGACTTTAACGACGCTTACGCTCACTAATAAATACGTCGATTATTCAAAGAGAATTATTTTAAATATTGCTGCAAAGATTATTACAAACCTTATATACTCCATAGCGAGCAATCATACCTTATACGCGCCGGAAGAGAAACGACGGGCACGGGCCAACGAACTGCCGATCACGAGAGCCACGTCGTCGCACACCTGCGTCATTCACATTTTCGCGCACGCGCCTATATATATATAATTCCTTTCCCCTGGGTGTGAACGCGTGCGCGCAATTAAACCGCCGACGCACGCACTACGGGCCGCCGTGTAAGAATATATGACGACGCGTCGTCGCGTCCACGTGGATGCGGGGACTGTGAATGCGCGCGCGTAGATTTTTCCAGGTCAGTCGGTCGCCGCCGTCCGTCGGATAATCGCGACGATGCGCGCGCAGAACGAGCAGACCCAAGGACACGGTCAGCGGGCGACGACGGCAATTTTCGGCGCGCGTACTGCCTGCAGTTTGCAACTGTCGCAGAGATGATAGGGAGATTTGCGAATGACACCGAGGCTTTCGTGGGAGTATTTCAATATGTGATTACGCGGGAGTTGTTTAGGGATTGCAGTGTGTGAGAACGCTGTCAGGGGATGGATTTCATTGTAAAATCTTCCTGGCTAGAATTGCACTATATGTATAGGTATAACCTTCTGCGATGTTTTATTAATGTAGATAAATATACTCTTTCATTTATATTCTTATGAGAAAGATGGGTAATATTGTTTGCATATTATGTAAAAGTGTAATATCCTGATGTATAATCATAGAATCGCATAATATTGGATTACTCAACAACTGTACAATATATTTTTTTGTGAGATCTACGCTTTTTATATCAAGAATTTCAGTGATGGAGGTTCCGCGCGAATCCATAATTAATTGGAGATCGAACTTTTTACTTTAGTTCCGTTCTTTTTTACATTCCGATACGGCTTTTAGGGTAACGGGAGATTACGTATATCTTTTTTCGATTATGTGGTTAAAGAGTAACAAGTTGATTAAATATATATGAGTCATAATTTTTTTGTCATCTTTTTAGTGCATTTATAAGTTTCAAAAATATTTACAAAATCTAATGTTTTTTATAATTAATTAAGAAAAAAAAATACAATATTGTAATTAAATTATACAAACTAAATATTATCGTGCGATTTAACACTACGAATAAGATATTGCAAAAACGTGTGTTTATTAAACTTTCATCATTTCGTTTGCTCTTTGCGTGATTCAAGTACTGTTACTTTGATCTTTAAAGCCTTCACTCTTTTCATTGCAAACTTATGCGCTAAAAACCTTAAATCTCTTTGCACTGTACAGTTTACTTAAATGGGTCGAAATTTTTCTCCGTTTTCTCTTCGCTCTCGTTACATCGTCGTTAATCCAGCTTAAACTTAAAAAGTTTTTATAT